>CAUJNA010002569.1:625000-717500 GCA_963377175.1 Effrenium voratum
ACCTATTTTTGACCCACAGCCATGTTTCCCCAGATTCTGAATCAAGCGATCGGTCTTTTAAGGACATGGACAAGCAGCATGAAAGTTGCGGTTCTCAACACAGAACGAAGGGGCAACATATGGACGCGCGATCAGCCGTTGCCGTGGTCCGTGGTAGACAACTTAGGTTTTGGAGCCACTATCTGCACTAAGGGTTTCCACAAGGTTTCCACTTTGAAGTGATGCAGCAGTCAGGGGGGTGCGAACCTTAAGTTCGGCATGCTGGAAGTGGTATTTGGCACAACCCTGATTATAGAGCTGGCGTACCGCTGCAATATTGTCCGTTCCGCATTCAGGAGACACACCCCCACGGGTTTGGGGCTGAACAAACCTGATCAAGGGAGAATAGACAGCCACCGGAGGCCAAACAGCTAAACAAGGCCTGCAGAGTTGGGGAGTCCTTGGGAAAAGTTTGCAGGAGGGGATTTGTGAGAAATGGCAATGTGCTTTCTTGGGCCGGGTTTGTAACACAGCTGCGGCAGACATTCGTTACATACCCCAAGGCACACCCCATGTATGGTTATGCGGACTTTTGCATGCTTTCGCCTCAAATGATTTGTTATGGGAATGTTCTGTTCAGTTTTCCCGTTGCACATAGGAAGAGCCTGCGCAGACCTCCGCAACAAGATCCGTGCCGAGCACGGAAAACACTGCCTCACAAGTTCACCGCCGTGTCTTTAAATCGAGATGTCCACAGTTCGGGAGTGTTCCTCATGGACTCACCGAGGCGTTTGCAAAAAGCCGGACATCCCCGCCTTGCGCCAAGATGGGCTGGGAGAAGGCTACCATTTGACTTTTGTTCTTTCCGGTCTCTTGGGATGCTGCTCTCAGGACCCATATTGGGTTTCCCTTTATGGGCAAAGGGACGCCAATGTTTGATGTTTGGCTGACAGGCACGATTCTAGCCAGGAGCCACAAAGTAACCCACTCGCTGGACAACTGCTGCAGCTACCCTAGGCGAGCCAAAACCACAGGAACGGGAAAGAAGGACACCCCGTTTTTGCTAGGAAATCGCCGACAGAAGAATTTGAGGACCACTGCGCACCTAGGCAAGGGTGAAATGAACATTCGGCCATGTTTGTGCTTTCCGCTTGTCTACAGTTGTACGTTGACAGTGTTGCATGAGCCAATATTGTTTTTGGTATGTCAGTCATTGTATAGTATACAGTTCATTTGTTCGGTTCTTTGTTCATTTGGGATGCAGGCCAGCCGGAAAGCAAAGGGTGGTGGACACGTAGATCATGTGCTGAGGAACTCAAGGAGGGCCAAGCTGCCCCGAAGTGTGAAATGCCAAAAGCCATGGATTGACGAGAGTCGCAATGCTTCTTTTGTGGCCATGCGGCTGCGAGACATTTGGTGCTCGCACCGTTTGGGGTTTGCCTCCTGTTTTAGTATTTGGCGTGCCCTGCCCCCCCAAAGAAAGATGGAAAAAGAAGAAGAACCAAATCACAATGAGTTCTAGGCATAGGTGTCCTTTTTAAGTTAATTAGTTTGGTTAGAAAAAGAAGGGTTCCGCTGGTTTAGATACTTGCAAATAGACAGCTTTGATTTGTTTCGGCTAGTCCACTCAGAAAGTGAGTTCACTGCTGATATTGAATCTGGCTCGTATAACCGTGCATGTTCTAGGATTGATTTGATCGGGTAATCGGGTACGTTTTGGATGTGATGCTACGGGATCTGTGCTATGTTTATTCCAACACATACTGTAACCGGTGAATCGGGGGGGGGGGGGGGGCTCAAAACTGCGTAGATGGACTGTTTGGGAAAAAGTCGTCCAATTCACCCTGGTGTAAGTGACGAGTTCCTGGATTACTTGGAAGCTACTTGCACTCTCGACTTACATCACTTCCAGCCTTCCAAGAGGAATCAACGGCGGTTCATGTGTGAACACATGATCAACCCTGGTGGGCGGGTTCGTCCATTCATGGCTTTACCACGGGAAGCCAGCAGAGGCCTCAGGTAGCCTTGTTTTGTTCTGGAGTGGGTCTTAAACTTGTGCCTTTCAAGAAGTAGCGCACGAGCTAGGATGCGATGTCAAACACAGCCAGCCGGTAATGCCTACTTCAGGATGCATCGCAGGGATTTAAGAGGGGACTTTCAGATGGTTGGTTTCCTTTCGGCTTCCATTTTGAACATTTGGAAACACAGTTCCCTTTTTTTTAGACACTCCCATATTCCTTGCGCACATAGACTTCACCTACCCACATGCTACCTTCATAGAGCTTACAGGAGATTCTACGTGAATCCAACATCCTTCGGGTTGGTTGGTATTTGAGTTAAGGTAATTAAGGGTTGATCCTATCCGCCAATTAGACGGCGAGCTCACCGGTTCCGTGAAAAAGAGGTCAGAGGAATGTAGTATTTGAGTTTGTGTGAGCTGTGGGTAAGTTTTGTTTGGCACGCTTGCTTCAGAGTTGCGCATGTGCGGGATGTGTTCATGAGCAACCATCCTTGGAACTAGTGGAATTGAATTTTACCATTTTTCGGGGAACCGTAGGTCTGGCTTTGCCATACATCCAAGGGACTTCCCCATCGAGTATCCGTGAGGTCCCTGGGGAGACAGCCCTCGAAGTCTGCCAGACCAACAACTTGGATCTCGCGCGGGGGACCCCAGACTCGCCGGCCCGGTTAAGGGGCGAACTGGGGTACTTGGTGAAGGCCATTTGGGCTGCATCCATCTCCAGGCAGTTCCTGGACTTGAATCACCTGGGTTGGGCTGGGGTTGGCCAGTTAGACCTCACTCAACCCCAAGGAAGCTCAGAGGTTGTTTGAAGAGCTGTTTACGCATGTTCAAGCTGGCTAGCCCAATCCCGATGAACCCTGTGGGAATATGTTGAGCACACAAGGTTGGTTTGCGTTTGTTGTTTTCTTGTTGATTGGCTTTGTGGGTTTCGTTTATTTTGCTTGTTGGTGGCGAGACGTTTGAAATAGCAAGGTGACATGTTCTTCCGGTGTGGTTGTTAGAGAAATGAGTTATGGCTCATATTCATGTGTGCTTCCCATCGGTTACTTTAGCCACCGTCAAGCTTCCAGAACCCATGCCAGAAAATAGTCTTAAAGCTGCACGGTTTCTATACCCGGTGTTGCGTTAGTTGTTTTTGGGTGGCATTCTGCTTGTGTTGTTTTGTTGTTGGTTTGCGTGTTGTGTTTAGGCTGTTGTGTGTTTACGCCGCCAATGTGCAGAATTGTGTTTGCTTGGTTTGCCTTTTGTCGCAAAGCTTGTGCTTGTCTCTTTTGACATGTGTTACGTTAGGTTTCTCTTTTGTGTTTCACCCTGTTCTTGTTCTTTTGCAACCACGTCCTTTGGTGCCCAGACGTATTTTACGGCCTTTTTGGGGCACGATCCACGAGTCCCGAGACCCAATTTCGATGCCCACGCCCTGCTTGGAACCCTTTTCGGTTTGGGTACAAGGAAGTCAACCTCCGACCCAGTTGGGTGAGTCTGCCTTAAAACAGAAAAAGTGTTTTTTGGTTTTGGTTTTGCTTCAAAGCCGTTTCCTGAAGAAGGGGGCACCCTTCAACAGTAACGAGCCCCACTCAACTGAGTGACCAAAACGCAAGTTCTCACATTTTGTCAGCAGGTTCCACTACCAGTTTTTTTTTTGTCTTCAAAACACTTTTAGTTGTGTTTTCGTCCGCAAGATTTGCCATAATGTTAGCCAGCTTGGTCCAATCAATCTTGAGCTCGGGTGAGAAACGACCAAAACACGCCCGCCTCAACCCCCCCCCCCCCCTTCCCAAAACCCCCCTTCCCAAACCCCCCCCCCCCCTTCCCCCCCGCTTTGGGTGCCAGCGGCATGTCGCCGCCTCTAGCGGCACGAGGACCGCGGAGTCCACCTGCCGTGCCGGGAACCCGGCGCTGGCCACGGCGGTGTTCCCCATGCGCAGCTTGGAGACGGACGCGGTTGTGACGCCGGAGGAGGATGGCCTGGACCGGATGCTGCAGGAGCGGAGGGGATCCTGACATGTCCATGTCCCTTTTGGGGTGTTTTGCACATGACCTTTTTGGCCCATGATAGGTGAGTGTTCTTTTGGGTGTTTCAAACATCATCGTTTTGGCCCATGATAGCTGAGTGTCCCTCTGGGGTGATGTTTGGGATTTGAAACATAGGGAGCTCTGTGGAGAGGTGGAGAGGAGGAGCGAAACCCACAAGAAGTTAGGAATTGTTTGTTCCGTTAGGGTGACATGAGTGGAGTGGTCAGGACATGTTTGTCAATTTCTGTTTGCTTGGTGGTTCTTGTTTGGTAGGGATTGCGGGACTCTTCTTTGCGAGGTGATGTTTTGGGAGGACATATAATGGGAAACCAGCACGAAGCTGAACCCATTCTCGAGCTTGATTAGGGGTGTCGACATCGGACCCGCACCCCTCAGCCCAGAAAGGTTGCAAGCTGTACCCTTCGATCAGAACCCCCCCCCTTGCTCGTGTGTATATATGGTACAGCGTTGCCAGCCCCTCCCCCCTCCCCCCCCAATGGTCATGGGTCAGGCAAGTACCCCCCCCCCCCCTCAAGTACCCCCCCCCCCCTGTGGTTGTGGTCCTGTGGTTGGGTTGTGGTGGTTTAGGGTTGTGGTGGTTTAGGGTTGGTTTAGAATTGGTTTAGGGTATATTTGGGGTGTATTTAGGGTGTATTTGGGGTTAGTTTAGGGTTGGTTCAGGGTTGATTTAGGTTGATTTATGTTGATTTAGGGTTGGTTTAGGGTTGGTTTAGGTTCAGAGGTGTACGGTCGGTTTAGGGTTTGGTTTAGTGTGTATTTAGGGTTGGTTTAGGGTTAGTTTAGGGTTGGTTTAGGTTTAGGGTTTATTGTTTAGGGATTGGTTTAGGGTGTATTTGGGGTTAGTTTAGGGTTGGTTTAGGGTTAGTTTAGGGTTGGTTTATGTTGATTTAGGGTTGGTTTAGGTTTAGAGGTCTACGGTTTAGGGTTTGGTTTAGGGTGTATTTAGGGTTGGTTTAGGGTTAGTTTAGGGTTGGTTTATGGTTGGTTGCGGGTTGGCTTGTCCTGGGGGTGGGGGTGCCGGGGTGTCGGGGTGCGAGTTCAGGGGTCGGGGTGGGGGTGGGACCGTAGGTGCCAGGATCCGGGGGCTTGGGGTCTCGGGCCGTCGGGCCGGGGGGGGGTCCTGGGGGACCATACCATATGGGGGGGGGGTAGCAACACGGAACACGGGACCATATATATATATATATATGTGTGTGTGTTGGTGTGCTAGCTTTTTAGTGTGGACATTTGCTGTTTGGTGGACACATCGCACTTGCCGGGCTCCAACCGCCACTGTGGTTGCCTCCATTCAACCCCGCCCGCTGGTCAGAAGCCTTTTTTGTTTTGGTGTCCGGGGTCTCAAGACAGAAACAGTTGTCCGCTTTGTGTGTGTGTTCTTGCTGGGGTCATAGGGTTCAATGAGGGGTAAATTAGGGGCTTCAGGCAATCAACAGCATCCGGAAAGGCCCCTAACCTCTTGAGAATAGATCTCGAGGCTTTGGGATTCCTACCTTTAGTCCTACTCAGTGGGCCAACTCTACCGCGAGTCTCCTTTCAACTTTTTGGGGGGTAACATGGGCTATATAGGCTATATGTCTGTAAAAGACGAACTTCCCCAGGGCTTGGAGTTTTCAGGGGCAAGTTTTTCGGGGATCGCTTTGTTTCTCGGACAGATGGACTGGATCTCTTCGGACTTCTGGACCGGATCTCAGGACTGTATGACTGACGTGTGCAGCGCGAGCCGCGAGCTCGGATCCGCGAGCTGAGTGGAACAACTTCCATTCGGCCACATTGAAGCCATGGTTGAAGCCATAGTTGGTGAGTATGTATGAGGGAACCGATTTTTTCCAGGGTTTCTTAGGTGCTGCGAACATCATGTTTGTGCATCCACGGTTTGTTGGGTCCATCCGTGGTAGGTTTGTTGTACTTCAGGTTAGCATAGCTTCTCCTGTAAATGAGCGAAGAAACGGTTCCAGAGATTCCCACCAAAGGGTTCCCAACAAGATTCACGCTTGTACGTGTCAACCGGGGAGTTTGGCTCGTGTTCATAGAAAACCAGAAGGAAACTAAAAAACCTGAGCGGGTGACTCCCAATTTTCAGAGGAAGATGTGACCCGTTGAAATGTGAGCCGCTCACTGAAATACTTGGGAAAGGCAGAGAGTCAGAGGGAGATGAAGAAGCACCGCCATGAATCACCATTTTCTGACTGGGAACGGTGTGAGTAAAAAGGGCCTTTGAGCGATATATCGAGTGATATGGAGCTGGGTCACATGCCCAAAACCCGGATACACAGGCGGCGCTTTTCTTTTTTTGCTGTCGTCCACTTCATCGAACTCAAATGTCCTGTCCTTTCTGAGGGGACCCCCCCCCCCGCAAAAAACAATGGTGGTTGTCCTGCTGATTTTCATTTAGCACCGGCAACAAGACCGTACCCTCCAAAAAGGACCCACACCCAAATATGGTGGGGTTGGTTTTGGGGGTGTTCGATCCGGACATGCCGGACCCAAGCTGTTTGCTCCATGTGGCGAACCATGTGTTGCCATGCAGAGCAGCAAGCTCTTTCTTTGATAGCGGTTCAGAGTGAGAAAGACAGTCTTCTAAGCTGATCTGGAGTCTTTTCGAGTGACTTAGAGTGCGGAAATCATGCTCTACGTCAAGTGAGTGACTGTGTGACATTTGAGTGTGTCACATCTTTGTCCTCTGATTTGTTGGGGCCGTGTGAGATGTCGACTTGGGTAAGATGATATGTGCATTCCAAGTTGAGAAACCGTTGGGCTAGGCCACGTATTACACAAGATGAGGTCAGCATGAGTCTTGAAGCTTAGTCCAGCAAGACTTGGTGCTGCCCCAAGGTGATGAAACCACCCAGGTAGACAGAGCTCAATCAGCATCAAGGTTCCTTACTTGGGAATTGTTAAATTGTTAGTTCTAATTCGTGAAGTATGTCTGAAAACAGGGAACCCCCTTGCATGTGCTTCCCTTCAGTTGTTTTCCTCACAGTTTGGGCCCATCTCAAAAGTACTGTTGTTGGTTACACATTTTAGGTGTGCCGGCGCGCCGCCGCCCTGTTCGACTATGTTTGTTTCATGGTGTTGTTATTCTGTTGCACGAGAGAGCTAACCAAGATACATTCTTCGCTGACTTGCGGCCAGAGTTGTTTGGCAAAGTAGTCTCTTCTTTTGAGAAACACGCGCGGCTTTGGCCAGTGCTTCTTTGTCCTGGCCAGGCACTGAGATTCCCCCCAACCCAACGCACCAACTGCGCCAGGGTCCCACATAGTGAAATTACGTTTTTTTCTTTGAACTAACATAGTGTTTGACCTGTTGGATTGACAAGGACAAAGTTTAGTCGATAGCAAATGGATTGCACCAACCCGAATGCAATCTGGCTCAGAGAAATGTAGAGAAAGATGCCAATCGCCCAAAACAAAGGAAGGGACACCAATGGACCAACTGCAAATTTGTTGTTTGCGTTTTTTGAAAGGGAAGCAACATGGACATCAAGCAACCGGATGGGGTCCTGGGAGTTTGAGAACACCCACGTAGCTGTTGCCATGGGGACAAGAAGCACCGAAGTTCATACATCATCCTTGGGATCTCCTCGGACCATACTCATACTATAAAGGCTAGGCTTGGCTAATCCTGTAGTTGTCAGGGGGCCCCAGAGAGGGGACGTGCTGGAAATGGTGCCCACAGGGAACCTTATTTGCACCGAATAGACCCCATCAGTCGCAATTAGCCCTGGTGATTTGGGCCCCGATTGGGGAATCGGCCCTTGACAACCACCGCGACTAAACACGGAACAGAAACATCATTTCTCATATTGCCATGGAACAGAAACATAACAAAACCATGGATCAGAATCATGGTATCACATTTCCCGAAATTGCGCCAAGGCCATAGGCTCCCTTCCCCACTTCACTGCGACTCCCTGACTCCCCGAGTCCCCGAGTCCCCGAGTCCCCGAGTCCCCGACTCGGCTGGGCTGGCTAGGCACGGCAGACCGAGCGGTGCTGGCAGAGAACACCGCCACGGAGAACGTGGGGCTGCCGATGCGTTCCTGTGCCCCGGCGACAAATCGTGAGCTTCCTTTGGATGGGGCGATGTGGGTATGATGTGGGTGTGGGTCAAGATTAAACCACCAGGGGACTGCAGATTTTAGTCCATGGGATTTTAGTCCATGGGTTCCATTTTGGGTACCTATTTTTGCCCACAGCCATGTTTCGAGGGGAAACTTCAGGGAAACTTTGTAAGTGGAAGCGCAATCTTGGCCCGTGTGCCAAAACTGGAAGTGGGGCTGGTAGTTTTTTGGCGAGGACTTTGAGTGGGGCTCGTTGTAAGCGGTTGCAAGTGAGGTTTGTTGAACCCCCTAGAAGATACTCAACAAAGGTGATGGTAAAGGCCGGGGTCCCCACAACTGTTTGGGTTAGAGTTCATACCCACCAAGTCTAAGGACCTGAAGCTGTGCAAGGGTGCTGCCTGCAAAGGCTTGGGCTAGCCCCTATTTTAATAGGTGTAGGCCACTGTTCTTTCAACAACCTTGTTGGTTTCCCTTTCGGGGGGCGGCTGGGTTTTAAACTAGATCAGCTCGCAGCTCATGGATGTCCTTTCTGGGAAAATGTAAGGATAGCTCCCTAGAAGTGCTTCCGGTCTTGTTTGGGTGCCTGTATTCCGTTGTTGTGTTATTTGTGCTTGAAAGTGGTCTTCATTAAAAAAAAGATACAAGCAAAGGCACCAACATCAAGAACCAACATGTTAACTTGTTCGGATGGCCCGTAATTTTGCCGAAAGGAACCATGATAGAGTATAGCGCTCCATTCAGTTTGATTTACGCAACGACATGTGGTCATTTGCAGGATTTAGCGTAATTGAATTGACATGGATCGCCTCCATGGGAATGCTCCTATTGTCGCAACTCGTGTCGCTTTGACCAAGCGTGACTAGCCACCTATGGTTGTCGCAGTGTGATTGCAGGCCATGGCTTGCCCTTTGTAGACATATGTGCGTTATTTTCTAGTGCTGGTTAGGACACATGTGTCCCGTATATTGCACGGAAGCGTATATTATGAAATTGATGTCTTCCGAGAACATCGCTTTTTGTGACAACTTCGTCGGGTGTGTTTGGTTGTGTCTATCATGGTCCTTCGGTTGGTGTCGTTGTAGTAAACATTACATGATACGGTCAATATGTTCCGCCATTTGTGACAAGGGATGACATTGGGCATACTCGCCAAGCTGCTCTTGGGAACTGGGGTTTTACACAATGCTATGTCAGCTGGGCAGCACTGCTACGTTTCTAGAAGTTTGTTGAGTTTTCACATCTATACTGCTGCATGTGTACTTGGATGTTCGGCCAAGCTAGAAAGTGGTTGGTCACCTGCGCTATCCCACTTCTGTCAAGGTTGACTCCACTTTAGGGGCTTATAAGCGGGGTATAACCTAGGTTGCCAACAACTTACTAACTTGGCCCCAAGTACCGAGTTATTGTTCGCATCACTATACCAGTTTTGCGTGTTTACACAAAGCACCATGCATTCGTATGTTGTTGTTGTTCCTATGACTTTTTAGAGTTTGTCACCTTTAGTTTGACTATATTGGCTTATTGATGTTCGGTAAACATTCCTGTTTTGTTGTCATGGGGAGTGTGCGTTTGTGCCTTTGATAAGTCAGACACCATCAACTTGTCGAGAGCCGACTCAACGTTCAAGAGTTTGGGCTTTGGGACTTTAGTGCGTCTTGGCAGAGTTGCTGAGGCTGAATATCACGTTTACGCGCTGATTTGGAGGACCCCTTGTGAATCATACTTTGATGGTACTGGTATTTTTGGGGGAACCCCGTTTCAGGATATCCTGTATGGTTGCCTGACTGAAGGAAGCTCAAAAGGAAACCAACACCAGTTTTGGTGGTGACCCATAATGTTAATCCCGCATTAATAAACCCCTGGTTGATTTTGATCGGGGCGTGTCCCCTTTTTGCGGGGATTCAGTCTACTCTTGGAGGGAACACCTTCGTAATAACGGGATTCATCACTTTTGGAGGGAAGACCCCCCTAATGGGACGGGTTTATTCATCCTATCCTGGGTCAACATTATTCCGTGAGACTGCTCAAATTTGGGGATAGCAGGTTGCCATGGCCTTGCGGCTTGGCCGCGTCATGGACATAGGTCTCCCAGCAATTGGTGCCCGACCTCTCTCTCCTTTTTGGAGAAGGGGAGGGTTCCCCTAGTAAAATAGACTACCAAAAAAAGTTGGTACCCTTATTCTAACCTCTCTACTGGAGGACCTAGTCTCTGCAATGGTCAAAAGAATCCGGTACTGGCAGTTAGTAGAAATTTGGGATATAAGTCAGCTTCTTAGTTGGGAATATTCAACACCAATGTCGGTTTCTAGTGGAACCGTTGCCGTGACTGACATTTTAGTTTTGACTTGGCATCCATGGCACATGTGAAGTTACAATCTGCTTGCCATCGCAATGACCGGTTTCAGGCACTTCAGCCAGACTCCAAAGCAACAATACAATGCTAAGGCTTAAGGTTGAGACTTGGCTTTGTCTTAAAATAGTGAACCTTAAAAATTGGTGAATTTCCTTTTCTGTCCCCTTGGAATCCACCCAAAAAAGGTGCCCCTAAAAAACAAAACAGCCACTTAGTTGCATTCTTGTTATTTACTCCTCGATTGGGCTGGACACAGGGTTATGGCCCAGGGAAATTAATCCAGATTTTGCGGATGTCCGACCAAATAACTTTGGTTTTTTAGCCGTGAGGATAAGTGTGACAACTCATTTTTTCTCATGAGAACTAGGCGCCAATATGGGGGTTGGTTCCCAGATTATGCCATAGATACTGGTGTTGGTGCCCATGGTGTTGCAACTGGGGTTGGTTCCCATATTTCATTGACATCATCTTGCACCTCAGCATTGACTCGTGTTGGGTTAGGGGTGAACTCCTGTGGTGCGCTACAACTCTGAATTGGTAACTGTGCGACTTTTGAACATGACATTTCGAGAACTTGAAGATCAGGCTGGTCATGTTGCGGGCCGTTTTCATTACTGTACTTGTTTTCCTCAGAGTTTCTTGTCCTTTGATAGTTCCGTTCTTGGTAAGCTGGGTTCCAGGGGGTTCTGAACATGGACAGCCAAGCAAAAAAACAACTCGTGTCAGGTGCGTTCACGGACGGGCGGCAGATTGAAGCTGGCCCTTCGGCATATCCTTGCAACTGCGGAGGCCGCTCCACAAAAGTCTCCGCCAAGACCTTTGGATGGACGAACTCCTGCACCGCCTGAGAACTCCTGGAATGATGATTCCCCTGTAACCAACAAACAATGGTGTCCCCATGGTTTCAAAGTGATGCGAACGGATTTCGCAACCATCCCTACTAGTAGTAGGTATAGACATGATCTTGAGTCTCCCTCCAAATTCTCCAGCGTTGGCTTTGGAATACCATTGCTTTCTGTGACTTAGAATCCAGGAGTCTCGTGCACCAAGAAAAAAAGAAATCCAGTTGGTCTCATGGGAACTGGCTCCGCGAGCGTGCTGAAAACCCGGGGACTGGTTAGGGACAACCCCCAGAAATGGCTGCGGATCTCCGGCTTCATTGGTTCTGGGTCGATTTGAATATGTGTTTTTTTTTATGACTCACAACCCCCAAAACGAGGCATGCCTTCTACTTTGTGAAGCATACCCCCTCAGTCAGTCAAGTTGAATGTCACTGAGTCGAACTGACATCGGCAGGCAGTACTGAGATTGGAGCTTGGCTCAATGCTGAGGTCTCCAGTTTGGCCAGGAGGGTTAACTGAGGGCTACGAACCATTTACCTTATATATGCTTTTATCCTTTGGGTACAGTGGTAAAGCAGATGAGCAACGAACAGAACGATCAGTCAGTTTCGACGTTGACCGTTGCTCCTTTGCCCCACACCTGCCCCAAGGGGATGTTATGAACTGGACAACCAACTCAGTCTCAAGCGAGGACTTGTTTGGTGTTTACATAATGCCCGGCACATTTATGTTTGCCGCCTGTGTGCGTTTGTCCCGTTCACAGCTTGGATGTAGTAAAACCCGCTGCTGGGAATGGTGCCAACCAAGCCATCCTTTATGTTTTCTGGGTATCTTCTCTGGTAGGGTGATGTGACAAAGAAGGGGTATGCCATCTTTTTGGTACCCCCTCACCAGCACCCATCTCTGGTGATAGCCATCTTCTCTGGGATCTGTTTGTTTGGACAAATGAGTTCGCGTTCTCGCGTTCCGAATCTTGAGCAAGACAGACCCCATGAGGGTCCTCGACTTTGGGATTGATCTCAAATTTGGGCTCGTCAACTTCTACCCTGCGGATGGACAGAATTCTGCACTCGGAATCCATGAGAAAAAAAAAAAAAAAAACATTTGTTGTTGGTATTTACAGGGGAGTCATCATTTTTCCAGGGTTTCTGAACGGTGCGAAATGGATTTCGTCCATCCAGCCTATGACTCTTGCCCTGGTCGTTCTGCCTGGTTCCCCCCTGTGTCGGCCTGCGCCCGTCTTGCGCAGGCGTGTCGTGCGTGGCGGGGCAGGCCTGCACGCTGGGGGCCGGCGGCAGCTGCGCCACCATCACGAGCACCTCCACCGTGACGTCGCTGACCAGCACCGAACCTTGGATCCGATTCAGCCCCCCAGCTTTGACCTGGTTTTTCAAACGCTCACAAGCAGGGCTGTGGGATCACTCGGGGTTTATACAACCACTTGATGCTTTGGGAAGCCCTTTCTGTTGTATCGCAGATGTGGTCATTTCCCACAGCCCTGCCCACAAGAATGTGGTCATTCTGATGTCACTTTCCAAGACTTTCTGCAGTTGGTGTCTACGTTTGGCCAAGAAAGGAAGTCCATTCAAAACTATGTGGTCAAATGGTCCAAACCCACACATCATAGGGCGGCCTGCATCCTTGGTGTTTCTTGGACGTCCCGGCGGGATGTTGAATGGAGCTCAAATTTGCAGAGGTTGGAATATTCAGTGACTGAGGAGGAGCAATAGCAACCGTATGTTGCAATCAAGTCGTCCGATGTTTGTTTGGGGCGGGGCGTGTCATTTGGCCTTGGCAGATTGTTGGGCACCGCTGTAGGGTGGTCCCCATGGGTTTGTTGTGGCAACATCGTCAGCTGCTCATGTATGTTTTGTAAAAGGAATATCATGCTTACGGTACACGAATGGCGGACATGTTGCCGACGGTATCCTCATGGTTGGCTGTTAAATATACCCCAAACATTGGCTCTGTTGCTTAGTTTAACATGACATTTGAGGTAAATTTGAAACAATCTTCCAGATGTGATGTTTGTAGTCCGGACATGCCATCATGGACCTTTAAGCAGGGCTATGCGGTGGGGGGGGGGCACGGTAGTTGGCTTTCGGGATTCATCTGAGCTGAGACTACTTCCACATCGGTCACAACCAGCACCACTGCCGCTTGGAAGTGAATTCCCGGAGACACCACTGGGTTGGGTGCAGGTGTTTCGCCAATCAGACCTTCAAGCAAAAGCGAATCGCGGCGGTTTCAAGGATTTAACTATGTAACCAAAATGCTGTTAAAGCCAAATGCCTCCTTCTGCTCTGCCAGTTTGTTGAAACAAAGTCTGCCCAACTTTGCATAGAAAGGAACTCATGTCGACCACGAATCTCAATAGAACCTGGTGGACTCATAGGGGGGCTGTTTCCTCACAAAGTTATTGGGATTCTGTTTGAAATAGAACAACATCTCCAGATCTTCTACAGTCGACATCTGGTTGCAAGCGATTGAAGGTTCGAAGCTAATATATCAGAAATCAACTTATGATTGAACTTTCAGTAAATCAGATTGCAAAGAGACAGATATGCCAGACAGTTTGGGGCTGGAGGCACGACGTAAGGAATGGGAGAGGTGACTTCTCCGGATTCCAGATTGAAGTGCGAATTGAGAAGTCATCCACTATCTTCTTCTGGTGTGACAGGAAGGCTCCATGTGAGGGAGCATGAATTGCGTAACCCTTAGTTGGTGGCTTGGATTGGTGGTTTGGGGATTTGAACCCCCAGTTCCTGTTGAAGCCAAATGGGTCGGTACCCAACCAACAATGACTTACTTCCTGAGTTCCCAGTTCCTGGACTTTAGTCACTTTTGGGGTTTGGACCATTTTGGTGGCAAATAAACAGTTTGGTTGTTTGTGTTGCCCATGTTTTTTTCATCGGGTCTTCCTGAAAAGTGGTTGGTGGACACAACTCACCACTTAAATGACACCACCAAAGGCTCCCTAACTAGAATTCAGACCCATTCACGAAAGCTAGCTATGCTAGCGGGAGTTCTCTAGGCGTTAGCTTGCCTTTTTTTAAGGCGCTGAGCTTCCCACGATGCCTGATTTACTCAAGGATTGGGGGGGGCCTAAAAAGCCTGATTCTCTCCCCCCCACGGGCTCGATTCCCCCCTGTGCCGCCCCCGGCACGTGCGTTATTCCAATACTCTCGTCCACATGTCTGCAGGTGGGGAACCTGCCTTTCTAGACATTTCTAGACGTTCATTTAGGATTGCTAGTCCTAATATCCTAGCAACTCCTGAGTCGCACATGTCGTCGTTGGGCTGGCCAGGCTAGCTTTCGTTCACCCGCCTCTCAAGTTGGCCCATCCACTTGATGGGAAGTGAGAAATTAGAAAACTGAGGCCACTGCGACCTCGCTTACCAGCACTGTCACGACAATAACAAGCACTTCCACCTCCGTGACGGCCGCTTGCAGATTTCAGTCGGCTCACTTGTCCAAATCCAGACGTTGTTCAGCTTGTTGGCACTGGGAAGACGAACACTTGATGGTGGTTGGAAGTTATTTTAGACTATCAGTTGGATGATGGGCAGGTGGTGGGAAGGTTGCACTGATTTTCCAAAAGGAACTGCTGAACTGTGTGGTTATAGTACTGCGATGGGTTGCACTTTGTTTTGGAGGTTGTCTTTTGAGCTGGTTTGAAGGGACACCAAGAGGAACATCATTTTGGGGGTTCCGCTATTTGAGACAGCCCCATAAAAGCCTTTGCCAGATCGCGAAAGTCACGCACAAAAGTCCTACCCGACGGCCGATTTCGTCAGGGGGTTCAATGGGTGAAGCAGGGGCACCCATTTGTATCCATCCCCGTCACTTTGGAGGGTCGTTTGCTGTTTCCTTGTTTGGAGGGATTCCCTTAGAAGCCCAACTTCGGTTTTGGAAGAGGGTTTCCATTAAACACCAACTTACCGACAACAGGGCCGCAGTCCGGGGTTTGTCAGTTTGCTTGGCAGCTCCTTGTGTCACTTCGCGTTTTGGGACTGCCGAAGTCATGGGATCACATCCACAGGCTGACTTGTTTCTAGGGCTCAACGTCAGACACCCGGGGTCGATGCCCAACTTAAAGCCTTACTTATTTAAAGCCTTTGGAGGAAACCAGGGGACTGCCGGGAGGGTTATGGGGCTGGTTTGGACCCCTCATACTTTGAGTTCCCGGACTTTCTTTATGAGGACCATTCTAGCAAAAACCAACAGTTTGCTTACTTTCTCTCCAAGGCTGGAATTACTCCCCTTGCAAGCGGGTTGCTTGTTGCCACATGCTACATGTTTGGCTTTCCGCAGGCCGGCAACCCCGTTTTCCGGTTTCCGGTTTCCGGCCTTCAGACCCTCGCGCCCCTGACGCGGCTTCTTTTGCTTGGGAGGCGACGGAGACCTCGATCACCGCCACGGCCACCACGGTGACCAGTACCCGTACCACGCTGACCACCAGCACCAACACGGCCCGGCGCCCAGGACGAGACGAAATCCGCTCCGCAAGCTAAGCGACCCTTGAAGGATCTTTGGCGCATTTTGCCAAGGCATGTTGGGACTTGAAGACTTTTTGCCAACTCATGGGTTTGGTTAATAAACTACCAAGAGTTGAACTTTTAGCAGGGGAGCTGAGCAGAAAGCAACCGAGTGATGATTCTCCTGTAACTGCCAATGAACAACGGTGTCCAAGTGTTCCCAAGTGGAGCAGGATTTGGTTCATCCTCGGTAAGGATAGCTTAATGTCGATCCCAGATCAGGGGAGTACACGTGCTAGACGTGAAGGATGCATACGTATCCTTGATCAACGGGATGATTAATCCTGAGATTCCAGTTGCAAGAGTTTTAGGGGTTATGATGAGGTCATGCGGGCATTGCTGAACGTAGTGGCTGCAAGCCCTGTGGTCCAAAAACCCCTCTGCTAGGGGTTGGTAGGGACGGTCAACACCATTAGGCAACCATGATCATCTTGGATGTCTTGAAACTTTGTCATGACCATGCCGTACCAAGCATTCTTGACCGTGGCTCAGATGGTCTAACTAGGCGTATGGCTAAATGGTGAGAACGCCTGGCTTCGGGTCACAAGGGTGCCAGCCTTCGGTTGCCGCACTTTGAACATCGAGAAGGATCATGGGTTAAGGGGAGCCTTTGCCCAAGATGGACCCAATAGTTGCTTGTCATATTTCTTTTAGCTGAGAGCTGGGAAGGGGAAGGCTGAGGCAGAGAGGGGTGCTGCTGAAATGTCAATTGGGATTTACTCCGTTGAGGAGCTGATATTTCAATATAAGACGAAGAAAACAAAGAGATCTGGGATGGCACCCCCTCTTGAAGTTCGGGATGTTGTCCTAGTGCGGATTCTTCAGAGGCAATGCGAGCTCACCATTAACTAAAGTGGACAAAGTCAGGCCACATCGACCTCGTTTACCTTCACCGGAACCTCGGTCACGACCACCGCCACGACGGCTACGGCTGCTCGCGCCGCAAGCAAAGCACGGGTCGTTGTTGATTCTTGTGGCGGAATGAAACGCCCCAACTTGCATATTCATTCATCCCCCCCCATTTGTAGGGTAGAGTTAGCAGAAAACAGTCAATACACTTCCCATTTCAATTGAGGACCCAACGTCAATCCATGCCCTGTTTCCCCATTTATCAGGGGTGCGTCTGGAAAAAGCCTCTTTGGGTGTACTCCAATTCGTACGATTGGCTGGCGGGTGGTCTACTGTTGGTTTGTGGAGGAGAGATGAATCGAAAAGCCCAACAAATCCGCAACAAACCAGGGGCGATCGGCCCTGAGTTTGTTTGTTGAGTTGATGGCCGTAATATTATGGCTCACGTCCATTGTTGCTTGCAGAGCATGGAAAAGCCGGCCGCCAGAGCGAGTTGTTGAAGAAAAGGTAACTTTGTAGTTAGAGCTGGGTGGGCAAACTTGGCTTCAGAAATCAGACCGTGGCCGCGGTAAAACTCAAACCCCGGTCTTCTTTCCACTCAACGTAAAACAGTTGGCGCATTTGGTGTGCAGCAATCGCGGCCTGGTCGGAACTTGCTTTTCGGCCATCATCCGAGTGGGAGGCCGACATGTTGGTTGATGGTCTTCATATACTCACTCCCTGCTATATATATTTTTTGGGGAAGACCGTTTTGATGGCTAATGGATAATTCTGGCTTGCTCCCCGGCCGTGTTTTTGTCAATAAGTGATTATATTCATAGCCACCTCTCCTCTTCTTAGAGGGACTGCGAACAACATACGGCCATGCAGTAGCTACCCCTAGTTTTGTATCCACCATAAGACCCTACATTTATTGCGGCCTTGGGGAAACCAGAAGGAAGTTTCGAGAGGCTGGTAGCGATCCCTTGCTTTTAGGGGAAATCTGTAAACTCAAGGGGTGAAGGGAGTGGGCTTGGGGCCGTTTGGGGGCTGAGTTTCGGGTGGATATGCGGTGAGCTCATGAAACACGTCAGATAGTGCTGGCTGGGCAGGCTCCAGACGCAAAACACGTTTCCCTTTGCCACGGACACGCAGAGTCGGCGTTGCAAATCCAAAGCCCAAAAGCCAGTAAACTTGGGTGAAAGTTACATTCAGGTTGACAACCCCTTTACAGGGAGTTGCACCATCTAATGTTGACCCCAGATTGACAACCCCCTACTTGTTATTATGGGGTCCCATACTGTGGATGGACGAAATCCTGCACCACCTAAGAAACCCTGGAAGGATGATTCCCCTGTAAATACCAACGAACAATGGTTTCCCATGGATCCCAAGTGGTGCAGGATTCTGTCCATCCACAGTATGAACCTCTGAAGACATGAAAAGACATGGACAGGTTGTCTTCGAGGAAGACCTTAGAAGCAGGTGCGCACAGAAAGCACAACGGCGGAGCTGACAGTCCCTGGTTTTTGGTGGGGGTTCATCACTTGCATTTTGAGGGGAACACCCCCATATGAAGAGGGATTGATCAAGCCGGACACTATTTTCAGCCTGGAGTACCCCAAATGTGGCTGCGAAGTAGACCCCATGCATCATACCCCGTACCCTCGTTTTCGCTGAGTCCACGACGAGTACCTTCAGCAGCACTTCTAGCATCACGATCACCACTTCCATCACGTCGACTACCGTGACATCCACCGCCGCAGCCCTGGAACCAAGCTGAGACTCCCGCGCTTAATGCGATTGGGCCGTGAGCGCGTGAGCCCTAAAATGTCATTTCCAATGTCCCTCTTGTGGGGAAGACCACAACAAATGGAATTGGCGACCCCCACCCCGTTGGCCTTCAAATGGCAAAGGTACAATACAAGGTGGGCCCCAACCACCAAACAATGAAAGAGACCTTGCTCCATACAACAGGGGAACAACGATGTCTTCCCATGTCCCTAATGGGGGAACAGAGGCACTGTTTTCAGTTGCTCGTATGCTGACGAGGATAACCCCCCAAAACAGATTTTTTTCGGGCAGAAGGGGATTTGTGACTGGGAGTGATGCCAAGCTGAATTGAATGGAGTGCTTAGGCTTGCTGGTGCTCAGCCGGGAATGTGGAAATGAACCCAAGGGTCCCCTGAATGGGTTTTAAGGGTCATCCCATGTCTCGTTCCCTGCCAATCGCAACAAGTAGATTCAGGTACTGATTGGTGCCGGTTTTACTTCCGGGCTTTTCCGTTTACCTCGGGTAAGAAAGGGCCCTGGCATTATTGTCCGCGTAGGGTGCCCTTTGTGTATCACTCTCCTCAACTTTGCATATATCCGCATGATTATGGCGAGCTCACCGACTTCGGGGGTAACAACGAGCTCACTATGGTAAAGAGTAATTTCTCCGGGATCCCTTATTTCACGGTGTGGAAATTATTAAAATGTGCAGATACATACATATGTATATGATGTATATGTATAAAAATTCATAGATATACAGAATGTACATACATGAATGCATACATACCCACATAGATGCATACGAAGATACTTACATAAGTCCCCCAGTCTTCGGTTTTGATTTTCCGCCGAGCGGGCGCAAGGCGCGCGCAACGGCCCAAGGGATGAGCAAGGTTAAAGTGGCGAACCTGTCTCGCTGCCTGCCTAGAGGTGTTGTACTTTTGTCCGATGACCATACTGATGATGAAATCTAAGAGCCAAAGCTGTTTGTCACTAAACTGATCTTCCCATGAAGTATACGGTCTTTAAATTGAGCAAGAATGGGAAAAGGGTTTCACGCTAGCTATGCTGTGGGTCAAAATTAACCCACCAGGAATTGGACCGCAGGACTTAGTCCATGTTTCCATTTACAAGGGGTCCATTTTGGGTACCTATTTTTGAACCACACATGAAAGCAAGTGATGGCTCTGTACTCGCAAGTGGCGCGCATGTGGCGCGCCAAGCACGAGAAGCCCCAGCAAGGCCCAGCATCTGGCCTGTTGCTGCCTCGGATGTCCTTTGAGCGGCCTGCATACCCTTTGCATGCCTTAGCTTCTTGAATGGCCGGCACACAGCGCACGAAACTTTTTTCAATTCGAGGTCACCACAAACTAGTATATGCGTTACCGCGCGCGCGCGCAAGTGCTTGCGCAAGTGCGACCCAGGGACCCAATCCCGGGCCACAGAATTTAGGACAACCCCCACATACTTAATTGCACTACATTGCACTACACTACACTACATTGCACTACATTACACCACCACGCTACACTACACCATTTACATTAGCTTACATTCCATTAATATTTTTCCCCGCATGCTAAACGTCCCCCCCCCCCAATACTAAGTGGGTCCCCGGGAAAAAAACGGTTCTAGGGTTCCCGGTTCGTTTTCGGAAAACAATAGTTAAGTCGTTTATTCTTTGTGCAGAGAGAGGAGAGAGAGGGAAGGAGACAGCCAGGGGTTGAAGGTGCAAAAAAGGGTAGGGCTGGATTTGGGCACGGGCAGGAAAATGCCTACTTCAGAATGGGTTTACTATTGGCTATTTTAAAAGTGGTGTTCCCGGATTTGGAATTCTCAAAAGTCGGTTTTAGTATTAGGGGGACCTTTAGCATTAGGGAGAACGGATTACATTACATTACGTTACATACTTGCGTACTTACATGATGTATATATATATATACAATTTGTATGTGTATATATATATATACACATGCACACATGTGTAACCTAACCGATCTTAGGGAATTGTCAGGATGCCTGCCTTGGAACGAGCCAGGTCACTTCCACCACGGGCACAAGCACCACCAGTGCCACCAGCACCACCTCCACCTTCACCGCCACTGCCTTAGGTCTCAAAGCCTTTGCCAGGGCTACCCAACATGTTTTACCCTGCGGTTCAACCCCCTTTAAAAGAAAGGTTAGATGATGACAATCCTTGGGTAAATAATCGTGGTGAAATATGAAGCCAACCATTGTTTTGATGCTGGTTTGAACCCGCAGGGTCTTACCTTTGTGCGGTTTTCCCCCGACTGAAAAAAAGCTCTGGGGACTCTGCCCAAATTAGCCCCAGGTTCCGGAAGGGGTAGGGGATCGATGTTGGGGATACCACCTTGGCTTGGTGTGTTGTTTGTTTTGACAAATCGGCTTTTCCTCTTGAAGCAAATTCCTCCTGGTGAGTAAACCGAGGCAATCACACAAGTTGCCGGAGAAGGGCATGTGTCGCTGTTCTATTTAAAATCAGATCGGGACATTGGCAGCCGCCCTGCTGTCTGGCTTAAGCATTGTTTGTTGGCTTCCCTGTGTTTGCTTGTTTGTTGAATTCTCTTGAACATCAACCCAACCCTCAACACCTGGCAATCCAGGCCTGGGTATCATTTTGGTCGCCTGTATGAGATTTCGAGTGGATATATGCGGCGGGGGGTCTGTTGGCAAGCCTGTGACACGTCAGTTTGAGCCAACTACGTTTTCCAGTTTGATTTGATGCTTTGTGGGAGGACCTGTGAGGTGGCAAAGCAAGAGTTTGATTCAAATTCAGTTTCTAGCCTTTGGCTCACTCGCGGGCAAGGCTAAGGAAGTCACCTATAAGCGCGGAGCGAAAATTAAAAGCGAGGAGCAAACCAACTTACTACCGTTAAGACAATCCTTTGTTGCATTTTGCTTGGATGTTAGGACTTAAACTTTTGGCCAACTAATGGGTTTTTCCATCAAACCACTAAAAGTTAAACTTTTAGCAGGGGAGCAGAAAGCAACCCAGAATCATGCTTGTAGCTGTAGCCTCGGTTTCGGCTTTTCTCGCTGGAAGAGGCGTCCTGTGCTGAGTGTCGGCAGGTCACGTCCACCTCCAAGACCACAACTGTCACCTCAACGACCATCACTTCTACGACGCCACTTGGTGGAACTTCTAGCAGGGCTCCTTAAAAGATACATTTTGCAACCATTTGAAACATGGCTTTTTCAACACCAAAATAAAGGCACACCACCGTTTACAAGGCAATGTTCAGGTGTATAATGTAGGAACCCCTGTCTAGATTCAAGAGAATCTGCCGTCCTTTTCCCATTGTTGTTGAAGTGCGGGGGGCCGCTATTTCCCCTGTTGGTTTTGAAAGTGTGTTTTGTTCACGTGTTGTTTCATCATGTGGCAAAACGGCCGAATGGCCGTTTGGCTCAAGATTTGGATCCCCCGTCGGGACTTCCTTGGATTTGCGTGCGTTCGCCATAGTGCGGCGATTGGCTGCGCCATCGCGGAAAAGGTCCGTGGTGTTCCAGCTGTTCGGCACTAGGAGGTGGGCGGCAGGTCGCCGAGGTGCTCCCGGGCCCGACCCTTGTCTTTACCCTCTTCTACCAGTTTCCTAACCTCCCCAAACTTGATCTTCATTAACTGTCACTCCCACAATCTGGTCACCGGCACCCTCTACATTGTGCTTTGGGACTGGGTTCTTTTGGTACTTCGTGAACCACGTGTACCTCTTTGATTCCCTGGGCTACTTCGTGTTCGCCCAAAACCGCAGGTTATCAGCCGTACCAGCTAGAAGCTGGGGCTGGTGATCCGGTTGCGGGACGTGACCCGCTACCTGCTCCCATCGCCTACTTGTACGAGCAATGGCGTCCCCCGGAGCTTCTCATCGTGGGCCGGGCTTCGTGGACGACGAGGCCAACGCCCTTCGCGGCAACGCCGCGCCTGCTGCTTCCGGCTTAGACAGCCGGCTGTGGCCCATCCCCCCGATGGTGGGCGCAGAGCCCAATCCCGGGGTGATCACGGACGATTGGATCCTTTCTCAGGCTGTGTTTGATGAGGATGCGGAGGCCCCTATCCCGGCGGCAGTGCTCCAGATCGAGGACGGACCCCCTCTAGAAGAGGCTGAGGTTCCTCCAAATCAGGTGCCCTCATCGATTTCGCCTACTGTTCCGTTCGTGGCGCTCCAGATCGAGGACCGGGCTATCCATCATGCTGCTCATCCGGAGCCGGCTCAATCATGGTCCCTTACATGGGATCAGTTTGACCAACTCCTCGGCAGTGGATCGCAGGCTACACCGCCTGATTTCGGTCGGCTCGACTTTAACTCGGGTGCCCCCGTTTCGGTTGGGAATCTGGATTTTCAATCCCTTTTTGATGCTGATTGGAGGTCTCAGCCTTCCCGAATTGACAGATCCTTTGATGCCCTGCCGTCGCATGAGCCTACTCAGGGTTTTCCTCATGATGGAGAAAATGACCCCATTGAAGATTTCTCCCCTTCTCATGTTGCAGGTTCGGCCCAACCCGAGGTGGGCAAACGGGCGATTGAGGATTGGCCGCAAATAGCTGGCCCTCCTCCCGTCTCAGGTTCATCCGACATTGACATCATTCACGATCACCCCAGTCCGGCGGATATGGACTTCATCCCTGATGCAGTATCATCTCACCTGTCAGGTACCCGCGACCGGAATGCGGACCGCTACAACGCTGGTCCGAATCCACCGCTTTCCTCAGGTACCCGAGGTCGGGATGCGAACCGCTACAACGCGGGCTCAAATCCGCCAAATCGGACATCAGGTACTAATCGATCGGATGTGGGCCGCGAAACAGCAGGCCCAAATCCTTCCTCCTCTTCGTCAAGAAGCCATGCCGGTCTCTTCGCGGCGTTCAATCGGCGTCAGACTCGAAAAGAGTCCGCCCCCGACATCATCGACCTCGAGGAGCAGTCCAGCCACCGTACCAGCGATGGATCCGAGCAGGATACACCTGGTATTGGCTCCACTCCATTTGACCTCCTCGACATCCCCTTCCATCAGCCACCCAGGAGAGGAAATGAAGATGATGAAACCATCCCTGGAATCCTTGATGTAATCGATGAGGCCGAGGTCACACCAGAGAGACGAACGACATCGCTCCCGCCGAGCCGCGTTGCCAAAGTACTTTCCCCTAAGCCACTCATTGGTGACGTTGCTCAACGGCTTGATCTCACTCAACCTGATCCAGATCAAGCTCAACTTCGCGGGTCGTCATCTTTTGATAACATGTCGGGACAAACCGGCACTGACTCACGAGCCACAAAGAGGAGCTCTGAGTCACCCGAGAGACGTGAAGCTGCTTTGCGATTGCGATCTAATCCCCCAGCTCATCACGATCCTATTGACGTTCCTATCCACTCTGCGGGGTCTGGGCTCAGCTCCAATGCCCCGATGTCTGAGAAGGAGACTGATGACGGGATTAACTCTACGCCCAGGAATCGGAGACCTGGACTCAGCACTGTTGCTCCTGGTCATGGAGGGCTTCCTTCAAATCAACCGGTCAACAACTCCCTCGTCCCCGCATTCTTTCAAATTGGAACTCCGGGCTGCACTCCTGACAGGGAAGAAAATAGGCGCGGAGATCATGACGCTGATAGTCGTCCTGCTCCGTCTGCTTCCACAAGTGGCGGCCATCCTGTTGCATCTGAGCTTCAACGACTGCTTCTCGCGATCCACAACGAGGTAAAGGGGTGCAAGGCCGAAATCCAGGGATGCAGAACCGAGATTCGTTCATGTAGGGATGATATCAACGCTTGCGTCGGTGAGATCAAGAAGATCAATAACCGTGTTGACGCCTTCGAGAAGAAGGTTGAATCATCTTTCTCTGCCGTTGCCGGAACTCTCTCAAAACACGAGGCCAAGTTCCGTGATTTCCACGAGTGGGTCGCCCGAAGCGAGAAGGAGATGAATGAGCGTTTCAAGATGTATGATGAGAGGTCTGACTCGATCGTCATATCCGCTGCTGAACTTCGCGAGCAGGCCGAATCACTTGAGAACGTCAAGGTCCAGCTCCTTAGGTTCTCTGAGATCGGGGCCCTTGAGGCTGAGGTTCGGAAAATCAAGGACGAAGTTGAGGCGAACTCTCGCAGTGTCATCGACATTGAGGGAACCATCTCAAGGGAAAGAACCATCCGTGGGAACGTCGAGACGTATATCCAGCAGCTCGTTCCTGCGACCGACCTGAAGCAGTTCAGTGATAGGATGTCCGGAGCTCTCAATGAGAACTCACAGAAACAGGAAGAGTTCAAGCTTCAATTGTCCCGTATTGCTAGATGCGTCAAGGACCTTCATGACAAAAGCTTAGGCCCCAATCCGAGGGACATGCAAGAGCAGTTTATGAAGCTTGTGCTGAGGGTCAATGAGATCAACATGCAGATCGCTGAGTTGAGGGAGCAACCTCTTGCTGCCTGCGGATCTTCAAGTGCTGGCGCTGCTTCGACCGCCGGAACGGGATCATGGGAGAAATCTGGAGACACTGATCCCTTAACCCAGGGAAGGGCTCCTAGAGGTTCTCCCTCTCGTGATGCTCGCACCGTCAGCTCGGCTAGGCCTCCTCCACCTCCACCTCCTTCAGGGCCACCCCCACCGTCACCATCAGCCCCCATCTTCGGCAGGGATCCCTCTAGAACGAGGGCCATTGCTCGGGCTGCCGGCGCTGCCCCTGATAACCGGGCCAGGTGTGCTCATGAGGAGCCCGGGCATCCACAGCATCGGGAACCTCGCTATCCATGCCGAAGCTGCGGCAAGTCAGTCTGCGAAGACTGCTTTGACCATGATTGTAACTCGTGTTTCAAGTGCAGCGATCAGTTTCCTAGATGCCGCGCATGCAGAGGAAGAGGGGGGAGACACGGACTTGTGAGGTGTCTCATATGCAAGGACGAGTACTGCGATCAACACATCGCCTCACCTGACGATGTGCGCCGTTTTGGATCGAGTGTTCGACCTATTTGCCTCGGTTGTCTGAGAGCTGATCCCGACGGGAAAACTAAGCATCGCGGTCCCAGTGCGGGGCCTGGAGGACCTGATTGCATTCCTGATCATAATCAGCGGGATGGCACTGCTCCTGATCCTGGATCCGGGCCATCACGTGGAGATCCGTCACATCGGAGTCCTGAACCGCACCAAGGGAACTCTGGTTCCTGTTCCCACGCCGGAGCTGCCGGGTCAATGCCACCAAGGGCGATGTCTTCGCCCGTAGTCGGGCGAGCAGTTCTGAGGGGGACCATCAACACGTATCCCGGATGTTCCCCTACAGGGGGGATTTTCACCGGTCAGGTTGAGCATGGAACGTCTCAGGGAGTCATTCGCGGGAGGTACGGACCTGACGCTGCTGTGACAAATCAGCAGAATCCACAGCCTCACCACGGAGTACAGGATAACTCTGGCGGGCCGACTGGTCTCTCTCTTCCACCAGGACTCGGTAAGGGTGCGCATGGCGCCGGTGGCGTCGGCGGTATTGGAGCTCCCGATCTTCGCCGATCTTCCGCTGAGGAGAGGGTCTGCCCTCGATGCAACATAAATGTCAAGACCAGCATCCCCGGGACGCCTCCATGTTTCCAAACTTGTTCTTTGTGCCGCACTTCTCTATGCGCCGCGTGCTGCCCGCCATCGTCCGGGAGTTGCTCTCTGTGTGCCATATCCATTGGCAGAGACGGCGTTTTACCTCCCCATGTTTTTGGGCAGGCTACTCGACCTCCCTTAACTTCGTTGCCATCTGAGGCGAACAAGTGCGCCAACATAGAGCTCGAAAAAGAGCCCGCACCGCATGAGTTGCGAGACTGGATCATTTCCACGAGAGAAATCGTGAGCAACGCATTCAGCTATGACTCGCCATATGCCATGTCTTGGGTCATGAGTGTCGAGAACGCCAGCACAATAGAGGAACTTGATGGGGAGTGCCTCTACCCGATCCTTGACAATAAGTTCAATGCTGCACTAAGAAAGTGCATCACATCGAAACCTATTGTTGCCAAGATCAGCAGGCTGACTGAAGAGGCTCAGGTGAAAAGGGGGACGAGGCTGAAAAGCCGCCAGATCCTGTTCTGTCTCATTGAATACCTTCGTCCCGATGAAGTCGGGAGCCAGTCTATCCGTACGAATGAACTTCTTCGCCTATCCCTCGGCAGAGCTGCCGGGTCTGGCGAGCCTCAGCTTGAGAAATTCCTTGATAAATGGGAAGGACTCCTGGGCGGAATCACCGCACCGATTGATCACCATGTTCTTCAGCATGTTTTCTTTGAGCAAGTTCGACACTCACCATGCTTGATGCCTGACGTGCAACACTGGGATCGCAATCCAGACGTGCAAAATTACGACTGGATCATGAGGGCCGCTCGCAACGCTGTATCGAGGTGGAGGACGAGGTACAATGTCTCTGAGATAAAGGATCGAATGTACTCCCGATCTCCGCATGCTGATCGCAACCCGAATGCCGCCGCTCCTGGGGTGCGCCGTCCTTCGCCGTTTGGGGATACTCGCAAGACAGGGGACGCGAGATCAAGTGATCGTGATCGCGGAAAGACGCGATCTGATGACCCCAGGCGGAGTAGCAGGGAGCGCCCTTCTCCAGGAAGAGATCGCCGCCATGAGCATCCTGCCACCCCTGGAGTTTGTCATGATTGGCAGAAGGGGCAATGTAGGCGAGGTTCTGACTGCCGCTTTGCGCACCATGAGGAGAAGCCGAATTCTCCCCGCGATAGTGACGGCCCCATATACCCTGGGTACTGCAGAGAGTGGCTAAACGTCGGCAAGTGCACGCGTCCAAAGTGCACGTACAAGCATGAGAAGCCCCCTCCTGACCTAGCTCCGCTTCCCAGGAAGCCTAGTGCCCCTGCTACTGAGCAGGGGGGTGATTCGTCGAATCCCTATCCTGATGGGCGAATTGACAGTCCCGCACCCGGGGTTGACGAGGGTTTCTGAGAGGGGCGGGCCGTTACCCACAGGCCTCGCCGGGAATATCTATCGCATGCCCAGCGACCAAATGCGAATCTGGTGGCCTGACGGGTGCCCTTTCTGACAGGACACCCGGCCGCTCTCCTCCTGCTGATGCACAGGTGTGGTCTAGAACCGATCACCGGGCTTGCATGTTTCAGGGACCCACTGGTGGAGGCCCCGAGCTACAGCATGTGGTGTGGAGACGTACCGTTTCCATCCCCGACGGACGGGTTATCCAGGACCTTCCAATCACCTCTCACACTTCGCGGAATAGGATGTTCTGTCCTATCGGTTTTACCGGCGACGTGAAAACTACTTTTTGGTCATACACTGATCCTGTTAAGCGTGCCGCATGGAATGCCTCTATGCGTCCGAACGTCTACAACGACGATCGCAGCCCGACAGTTCAGATCAATGACTCCGCCATGATTGAGTATATCGTCGTTTCCGATAACAACCTTATGAAGCAGATTTCTCATGTCTCTCAGAAATCCAGGAATCCTTCATATACCCACTCTGGGGAGTTCAAGAACGCTTCAAAAATCATCATTGAACGGCAAAGTGAGAAGGCCATTCTCCGCGCACTCTCCATGCAGGAGCAGGTCGCCATTGATCAGGAGGGCGAATATCTCGAATCTAAACCGATTCGACGGCGCATGATGTATAGAGCATCGCGCATGTCCTCCACTCCATCCGCTCCTGGTCACGAACGATCGATCCGATGGCTTGCTGATACAGGCTGCCCCATCGACCTTGTCGGACTGAACGAACTTAGTGCCGGCGAGCAGAGTCTGGTGAAGAAAACCGGACGTACCCATGCCCTGCAGACCGCCAACGGTACGGCGTCGACCCTCGGAAGCATTGCTGCTGATATGCAGGACATTGACGAGGTGATTGATGCCCACGTCATGCAGAACACGCCATCGCTTATCTCTATTGGCAAACGCTGTATGGAGCAAGGTTACACATTCACCTGGCCCGCAGGTGAGCTTCCCGTCCTTCAAGGACCTGATGGCAAGGAAATTGTGCTCGACGTGCTGAACAACGTCCCGTACTTGCCTGCCTCACGTTGTAACTTCAGTTCTCCGGTCGCCAATCAGTACCCTGACATCCCTGCTGTTCCCGCTCCTTCTGCTCTTTCCGGGGATGTCATCCGTGAAGGAACAGAGGACATACCTTCTGTACTCGAAGGCCATCCTGGCCCACCCGACCCTGATCCTCCTGCCTCTGATCCAATTGAGGAAACCGTCGAGCTTGAAGGCCACGGCCCCCTGCGTAGCGCCGATGATTGGAGAGCTGACGCCCTGACCCTCCGCCACATGATGACTCATCTTCCCAAGAACCCTTTTTGCTCGCATTGTCAGCGTGCCAAGATGGAAAATGTTAGGCTGTTCCGGAAGAAGGGCGCGGCTGGTCATGGAGCCGAAGACTTTGGCGACTTAGTCACCGCCGACACGATGGTTCTGCGAGGGCTACGTGACAGGGGCATCAACGGCGAGGCCGACGCCATCGTTTTCTATGATCTCGCCACTTCGTGGATCGATGTCATGCCTGTCATGAACCGCTCTGACGCTAACACCGTCGACGCTTTCAACCGCTTCGCAGGGCCTCAAAATGACATCAAGATGATGCACACTGATCAAGCTAAAGAACTTGTCAGTGCTTGCAAAGAACTGCGCTGGATACATGAATGGTCTACTCCGGGAATGCCAAAAACCAACGGCATCATTGAGAACAAAGTCAAATTAGTCCTTCATGGTGCACGTGTGCTCTTACGTCAAGCCGGGTTAGAAGCCCGATGGTGGCCCTACGCAACAAAGTACTTTGCCGTCGCTAGGAACATCGAGAATCGGGGAGGTGGAAGCGCGTGGTCTAAAAGACACGCCCCCCTTCCTTTCAACGGCAAGCTTCTTCCCTTCGGTTGCTTGGTTGATTTCTTCCCCGTCGCCCCCAAACCGCGTCGTGTTGAAAAGGGGGGGATCAAAAACGCCCCCGAAGATCAAAATAAGCCTGCCGACGATGACTATTGGAGCAAAGACGAAGAGAACGAGTGTGTTATCCGTATACACCGGACACCCAGAAAGAAACTCTTCGATCCAAGGGGCTCCAACTGCCCAATCGACGTTGAATTCCTCGCTGACGAAACTCTCACCATCATTAAATATCTCAACGGTGAAAATGACTCTATTCAGTCAACCACGTGGAGAAACCTGAGTGATCCTAGAGATGATCAATCGCAAGATTGGATTGGCGAAACCTATTTTCAGGTCGACGTCCACGCTCTCGAGAAATGGGGCGAAACCTCAAGGGAAGACGCGCCTCTTTCTGATGATGACTATGAACCCATGTCAGCAGAAGAAATCGAGGAAGCTCTGCGCGACTGTGACTACGACCCCCTCGCTGAATTCGCTGAGGAAGAATCTAGTATCGCTCCCGCTGTTCCCGGCGAAGAACACGATCACTATAAGGCTCCCAAGTTCGCCCCTGTAGCAAAACCTGGTGTTTTCCTTGGTTATCGGTTCGAACCCGGAGGGAAATGGAAAGGCGACTACTATGTTGCTGACCTCGAGCATTTTCAGGCTGGAGTTGTTCGACCCAGTATCCACCAAGTGAAACAGATCTACCACGATACTGAAGAGCCGTTCGTTTTTCCTCTGCTAAAAGCATATGAGGCTCGTACCCGAGAAATTGCATCATACAAGCATGATCGCCTGTCAGACCCTGATCACCTCAGCGGAAAAATTCTGTCCCGTGAAGACGAGTCCTTCAGCTTTGACGAGGGGCGCTTTGACCATGGGGACGATGAGGATGATCGTCAAAATCGGCGACAGAATGATGGTTCTGACAATGTTCCTGAGACTGGCCTCATAGATCGTCACGTCTCGGATGGATCTTCCCCTGACAAAAGGGATGACTACTGGGTGCGCTTTGAAGAAGAAAGGTCCTGGCATCGATACCATGTCGAGGCGAGAAAGGACTTCTTTGGAGACGACACCCGTCCTCTGCCTTCAGGGGGGCCGGTCCAAGCTGATCTCGACGACATCAGGATCACTCATTGCAACTTCCTCGACTCCAGAGATGAGGTCTATCGCGACTCCCGTGATGTGTATGCCAGCGGCCATCGGGTTAGAACACACAAGTTCTGGACCGGGGTTACCATCCTCTTTGACAAGGGGTGCGCGCCCAAAAGGAGGCGTCCCTCTCCCAAGAAGCCGCTCTGCGAAATGTATTACCGGGAAGTAAGGAGGACATTGATTATCCTCAGTCCTCCAAACGCAAAGAACGTCCCTACACCGGGACGGGGAAGCCCAACTCCATCTCGTCCGATGATTGGCGAGCCATGTCGCTCACCGCGCGAAGGATCTATGTCAGCACTGAGAGGGAGCTTGAGGTTGAGAAGTCTCGCTCCAAGCCTAGCGACGATCACCCTGGCGCGCCGGCCACCTCCAACAAATCACTTTTAATTGAATTTGCATGCGAAGCCGATTCCGCACTTTCCGCCACTATGTTTGAATTTGGTGGAGATGCCATTCGCGTGCACAAGGGCTCCTTTGATATCCTCAAGGGCAAGGACGTTAAGAGGCTTATCGAGATCGTTAGGAAGAATCCTAAATGCGATCTTTGGTCCTCTATTCCCTGTGGACCTTGGAGTACTTGGCAATACGTCAACCTTTCTCAGTACGGACCCGAGTTCGCCGCCGAGCTTAACGACGCTCGAAGACAGTCCCAAATCATGTTCGCGGCCTTCATTCGAGTTTCTCATGAAGTGCGGAAGGGTGGTGGACGAATTGCCTATGAGTGGCCACGTCATTGCCTTGGATGGTCCCAACCCTTCATGAAGAAGTTTCTTAACGATCCTGAGATTCTCACTGTCAATATTGACGGATGCGACTTCGGAATGAAGGACAAGAACGGAACGCCCATCCGGAAGCAGTGGAGAATCGCTACGAACTCTCCCGACCTCGCCGCCGCGCTCGGGGGCCGAACGTGTCATCATGAAAAGGGGTTCGCGCACGCCAGAATTGAGGGGTCCCTCACTCCGCTCACTGCCCTCTATCCAAAGCAGATGTGCCAGACGATCATCAAATCCTGGTACAGAGGGAGGACTGAGAGATCAACGATTCCCGTCGCGGTCGCCGAGCCCAACAACCGCGCTGCTTGGAAAAGAGACCCCCATGCGCTCTATATCCATCCTCTTCGGGAAGGGATCGCTGTCCCGAATCGCGGGACTCCTGAAAGTGTTGGTCTGGATTTTCAATCGGCCGATGATCACATAGTCCCCGCTGGCGACAAAGCCACCATCGGGACTGGCTTGGCCATCACCATTCCCGAGGGAGTATACGGGAGAATAGCCCCCCGCTCTGGCCTTGCTGCCAAGCACATGATTGACATCGGTGCCGGCGTCATCGACCCCGACTATACCGGGGAGGTCAAAGTCGTAATCTTCAACCATTCGAACAGTGACTTCCTCATCAAGAAGGGAGATAAAATTGCGCAACTCATTCTTGAGCGCGTCTCTATTCTTGAGCCCGTTATATGCGTGCAGAAGCCGCGTGCCACCGAAAGAGGGGGGCAAGGATTCGGTAGCACCGACAAAGGTGCCCCCGCTGCATCCGCTACTTTCCCATCACATGTGTGGTCCTCCACCGGAAACACCGAGTGGTTTGCCATGCCTCGTGGGGCCGATGGGTCCGGTCACAGTCCATTCCTCGGGCTCCCTCCGTTCAGTGCCTGTGTCGCTCGCCCTGTGCCTCGAAAGGAGGCGAAGCTCGACCCCAAGGCCTTCGCCGCCCTAGAAAAAGAGTGGAAGAAGCTCAGGGATCTTGGCTGTTGGGACCAATCCAGGGTGCGTGAGTGGCGTGACGTCGCTGCTGAGGCAAAACGAGAAGGGACCAAAGTTCACGTCGGTCGCATTTTTGACATATGCGTCGAAAAGAATCACGAACTTGCTGAGGATGATCCGAACAGGAAATTCAAGGGCCGTGTTGTCTTCGAGGGATGTCACGTTAGGGATGAGTCCAATGCCTGGGCTCTGTTTTCCGAAATCACTTCGTGCCCTGCCACCATGGCGGCGGGGAAGGTTGCTGATTCGTACGGACTTTTGCCAGGAAACTCGCTTGAAGTCAGTGACGGGGAATCCGCATATACACAGGCGTTGCTCGGCGGAACCAAGACATGGATACGCCTTCCCCGTGACCAATGGCCAAAGGATTGGGAGGGCATGCAAGACCCCGTATGCCCCCTTGTTCTTGCTCTCTATGGACACCCCGACGCTGGAGGCTTTTGGGAACAGCACTGCGAGACCCAACTTAAAAAGGTTGGATTTGTGCCCATTCCCGACTGGCCCAGTGTTTTTCGTCACCCCGCACTTGAGACCTTTCTCGTTGTCTATGTTGACGATTTCAAGCAAAGTGGCCCATCGGCTAACCTCGCCGAAGGGTGGAGACTCATAGGTTCCGTTATCAATATGGAGGAGCCCCGTCCTCTCAAGAGATATCTCGGCTGCGAGCACGAGTTCAGATCTGCCACCGTTGATGGGCCCTTCGATCCGAGGACTGCCTGGACGGTCGGACATCCTCCCTCAAAGCCTATACCGGAGATGCGTTTCGGGCCAGACCGAAGGCCTGCTGCCGACGCATGTCGCGGCAAAGCCAAGATCAACCTCATCAAGTACAACGAATCTTGCTTCATGCAAGCATGTGTTGAGCGTTACCTCGAACTTTGCCAGTCGAAATTTCCAAAGGCCCTTCAGACTGTCGAGACCCCGTTCCTCGACGAGAGCAAGCCTGAATTTGACGAGAACCCGGTAAACCCGGAGTTTGACAGGCTTGTTGATCAAAAAGAAGACATCGAGGTCATCTCTGCCAAGCCCGGCGTCCTAGGCGACGCAGCTGCACAAGTCCTAATGAAAATCTTATATGGTGCTCGTATGGGCCGTTATGATTTAATCCGACCAGTGCAAGCGCTTGCCAGCAGAATCACAAAGTGGAACCAATTGTGCGACAAGAAGCTTCACAGGCTCGTGTCGTACATTAACTCCACCATTGAGTTGCACCTCTATGGATGGGTTGGCGATCGATCTGATATGATCGAAGTCGTCACCTACTGCGATGCTGACCTCGCCGGCGATCGCACCGACGCAAAAAGCACATCCGGGGTCCTTGTGTGCCTCGTTGGCCCCCGCACCTACATGCCCATCACCGCCGTGAGCAAGAAGCAAACTTCCGTATCGAAGTCTACTCCCGAGGCCGAAATTGTCGCCCTTGATCACGGCATTTCCAAAGAGGCTATGATGCTCGCCGCTCTCTGGCACTTTGCCATCGGTCGCGGCTCCTCGGACTCAATCGTGTGTAAGTGCAAAATCAAATATGACGCTTCGATCCCACAACCCATCAGCGTCCTTGAGGACAATGAAGCCGCGTGCAGAATTATCGTCACGGGCAATAACCCGAACATGCGATACATGTCGCGTACCCAACGGGTTGATATCGCATGGCTCAATGAGCGATACAACGACAAGATATTCCGTTTCGTTGCATGCCCTTCGGACTATCAGGGAGCCGACATCCTCACAAAGGCGTGCGTTGACAAGATCGTATGGAGCAAAAATCTCCACACCCTTGGGATGTTCAAGCAGGGGTTTCTGCAATCATATCTCTCCCATCCCACCCAACCCGTGCATATTCCCCCTGCCGCTCCTGCTCTTCCACCAATCAGGGGGGTTCGCGTTGAATCCGATCATGACTCTAAGTTCAACTCCTTCATCAATGACGCCAACATCTCGGATTGCAGGATTTCAATCACCGAGATTAGGGCGTCTGAGAATGACAACCTGACCGTTGTCATTGATTCATCTGTGTTACCACTCCTGCCCCCTCAGTGCGGGCACAGAGTCGTAAAAATCGATCTCGATGATGGAAGCACCGGAGGGATCTCTACGTATCCCGGATTAAAAGGAAAAAGAGATAATTTTGCCGTATTCAATATTTTTCCTTCATGCCCGGATTCCTGCAAAAGGGATTGGTCCAAGATCAGGAGGTTTCGACAAAAGTGCGACGCACTTACTGCCTCTTCTCTTGCATTTGCCCTGAGTGCTATACATCACGAATTTGACATTGTTATCGGATTTGGTGGCGACCTACCCGGACTCTGCGTTCAGAAAATCCGCCAATTTATTGATGACCATGACCTATACAGATCTAATCTATGCAGTTGCCAGGTTGGAGCTTACGGTCACGCCACCGTCATTACTGTTGCCGTGAACAAACGGACTAATGATCGATTGCGCTGTGTACCCTGCTCTATATCGCTTCGAAACGGGAGGAACAACTTCTCTTTTCACGATGTTGCCTGGGAAAGATTTTCGATGAAATTTTCGGTTGAATGTTTCGATCTCTGTAGAACCTGTGCTCTCTTGTTGCTCGCCATGCAGTGTGAGATGCTCATAAGTGTTTACATGTCGCTTTTTGGCTCTCTCAGCTGAGCACGACTTCCTCGGAAGTCTACATCGGCAAGCAATGCACATTTCCGACCACTTCAAGACGATATGGGACTCCCCTACACACGGGGCTTTGACCTTTGTTTATTCTTGATGGTATTGTCGATCTTGAGATTGTGAACGATTCATCTCTAAATCCAATTGAGCTCCTCTATTTTCACTATTTGCGAGAGCCTGAGTGTTGCACATAGCCGCCCCGCCTCGCGCTTTGGGCCGCTGCTGCAACATTCCCTGGCCCGGGTGACGTGTCCTAGACGGACTTTCCACCCCGGCCTCGACAGCCGATCGGCTGCTGGTGATCTTCACCACCTTCACGCACCGCTGCTGTGCGACCACTGGCGATCTCCATCGCCCTCCTGCACCGCCGCCGGCGGCTGCCTTGGACCACTTCCCACCTCCGCTAATTCTACGCGGGTTCTGTGATATGGCTTCCGCGGAAAGCGGATCGATCACCAGGGCTGGGGCTGAGAAAAGCCTCCCCACACCTTCCAGCGCATCTTCGCTGCGGTTCCCCTACCCCGTCACCGGCCGCGTAAAAGCCGTGGCCAACATCATGCAGAACAGCTTCAACAGCTGGGTTTCCAAGCTCAACGGTCGCGCGGCTTAAAGGCTGCCCGTTTGAGCGATGTGATCACCGGAGAGCAGGTGGAGACCATGATCAATGGTCTCGTCAAATGTGAGGGCTATGATTCCTTTCCCGCGGATGTTAGGACTAAGTTCCTGAATTACCGAAGAGGAAGGGCGGCCAACATAATCGCCCTACTCAAGGACTCTGGTTTCATCGCCACTGAGCACAATGCCCTGACCGCTGCGGCAATTCTGTGCGATGCGATCCCCGTCCGTGGCTCGGCCACCCACTACCTCCCTCACGCCCACATTGCGCCGCTCGGGCTCGATGAGGCGAGGGATGTCGACCCGGCATCTTCGTCCATCACGAACGCCGACGGAGAGTTGAAGAAGAACTGGAGGACTGAGTACTCGGCGGTCAAGCAGAACCAGTACCGGAGCTATGTCGGCTTCACAACCGACTGCTATGACATGGGTGATCCGCGCCGTTCCCAACACACGGGAGGCATCAGCAGCTTCACTCAGTACGAGCCCTCCATAGTGAGAAAGTGGCTACAAATGCGCCCTCTTGCTATGTTCGTTCCCCCAGAGATCGTTGTTGATGGCATCTCCCTCATTAAGGATAGAACCTTGGAGGAGATTATCGACATGTGTCAGGATAGGACCACCAGCAGATCGATCGACCATCTGCCATCCATGGAGGCCTACGGCGGGTTTGGAGCATTTGCGGAGCACATGACCTCTGAACTGAAGGTCGCAACCGTGCTTGACCAGTTCTTCCTGTGGAACAAGGTTGAGAGGCTCGCCACCCCCGGGGTGACCAACGTGGCCCATGACTACGGCATCACGGCAGGCGAGGGATATTGGATCGTACCCTCTCTCTCGTCCGTCATTGATGCCGAGTCCCCGAATTGGAACCAATGGCAACAGGGGAGCATTGAGAACAAGCTCTGGGCACACGGACTCAGCCAGTTCTCCCTTTGGGCCTCCATCGCCCATGAAGAGGTGGTGAGTTCAGAGTCCGAGGACAAACTCGGGATTTGGACATCGCTGGTGTACAGCCAAGCGCTCGGGTACACCCCGTGGGCGCACTACGGCCAAGGAGTATGGGCCCATCTTTCTTTCATGCTGCCTGTGGATGCTGCCAGTGGTGACAACAACCCCCGCGGAGATAAAACGCGGCGTCTCATGCTGGCTCGGGCACCCATTTTTGCTCTCGCCATCAAGTTCTCCCATGATCTGGAGCTGATCACGGGTGGTGAGGGGTTCTCCACGTGTTACGCAAACGGAGACGTCGAGTTGCAACGGTTCAACCCTTACATTGAGGTTAACCCTTGCTCTCCGTCGCTCTCTTGGAGGAAGCGCGCCTTCTTTCAGCCTAATGCTATCGGGGAGATTGGCGCGACCAAGCGCGAACTGGAGCGATTGGCTGCTCCTAGCACCCCCACGAAGACTGGTGGATTCAGTCCGGAGTTCGCCAGGCATCGTCTCGTCAGCAACACATACGCTGTGAAGGTGCAAGAGGCTGGATCGTCGATCCCATTTGCGCTCGAAAATGAGTACCCGAAATATTCGGGTTACATCATGGAGGAGCACCTGGCGCCGTCCACTATGTTTCTTGACATCGACAAGATGATTGGGAAGTACAAACAAGAGTGGATCACGAACCCCGAGAGTGAGGTGCTCCCCAGCCTGAGTAGGCCTAAGACCTCTCATCTGACTACATACGACCAGAATGCCCTCGAAAAAGAGTGGATAGGTTGGGGAAACCAAATGTTCAGGAACGTCATCCTGACCGTGTTCCCGGAATTCGCCCTCACATGCATTGATTCTGATGTCCCGACTATACCGTCGGTGTTGAAGGGCCTCCTGCCTATGAGCACTACCGGAGTCACTGGTATCCTCGCCGCGATGGCAGCGGGTTGGGGGCCTCCCACATACTTGGAGGAGCCAACGATTAAGGCCAATGCCCAGGTGCTTGTCTTCTACGACCTTTGCTTTGCGTCGCGCGGGAAGAGCAAGAAGGGCTCTTACATCACGGCGGATGAGTTCAGTGCGCAACTGGACACTCTCCGGTCCACTGACAGCGGGCCACGAAAGGGATCCATCCCGAAGATCCAATTCCACTGCCCGTACGGGGAGAGCGGTTACCACATCCCCATCGCCACCATGGTCGAAGAGGCCACACGGCTCACTCATGACCGCGAAAAAGCGGTTGGAAGGGGGGCCATGGAGTATGACACCTGCATTTTTGCGACCCGTCTCCATGACCTGGCCGATTGGGATGAGAAAAAGCAGGTGTCGGTCATCAAGAGCAACGCGCAAACCCTCATCCACACCACCCTGGAAAGGCTTGAGTCTGTGAGGAGAGCTGGATCGAGTGTGGTGATCCTCATTTCGGTTGCGTCATGGCTTCAGCCCGCTCGAAATACCCACATGCTCGGCGTCATCACGACGTTCATCAGGGCAGCGATGAAGAGGAACTTGATAGTGGTTCCTGCGGATTTCGCCTTCTGGGGCGACCACTGTGTCGGCAGTTCCGGCGCCCCCGCGAACAAGTACAGAGCTGTGGTAGCGCTCCCGGCTCTCGCCAGCGCGGCCGTGGACATCTCGTGGACGCTACACCGCGTCATGAGTGCGACCAATGCTGCGAAAACGTTGGGCATGTTGTACAAGAAGACCATGTATCCTCCCGACGAGGACGCGAAGGTGAAGGCCGAAAAGATTCTCCAGACCAAGGTCTGGGATGATTCGTTAACCTACTCCACCGCCCCGCCAGCGAAGGTCGCCGGGGCAGACAGCTCTGGCCAGTCGCATGATGTGGAGATGACTGATGCGGCATCCAAGGTGACGCCCCCCGCACAGGCGGCGGCTCCCTCTGTGGCGAAGGCCCCTGCCCGCCAGGCCGAGCCCAAAGGCCCTGCGCCGAAGGTGGTGTCGCCACCGACGCGCCCCGTCTCGCCACCAAAAGCCTCGCCCGCCAAGACGAAGGGGCCCATCGACATTAGGAGTGTCCCCAAGGCCCCTGTCCCTTCCGTGCCCGCAAAGGGCGGCACGCCAGCTAAGTCGCCGGATCCCGGCTCTACGGCTACCAAGGGTGTACCTCCCGCTCGGGCGCCAAACATCCGCACTTCCGGGGGAAGTTCACCGGTTCCCGAGCCTGCCGACCCGCCAAAGGCCCCCCGATGGGGGGGGCCATTGCCCAAGTCTGTGCTGACTCCGCCCGGGAAGGACGAGAGCAACTTCCCGCGCCTCGCGACGCCTGAGGCATCTCGCAAGGCCGCGGCGGCGGCCAAAAAGAAGGCTGAGGAGCTGAAGAAGCCAGCGGGAAGTGAAAGGAAGGACGTCCCCACGCTCCCGACCGTCGAGGAGAAGGATGACGACATGGATGTTGACGCCGAGATAGCATACTGGCGTGGCACGCCGGTAGAACCGGCCGCCCCCACCACTGTCCCGACTCCTACCCCTGAAGGTGGGCCGCCCGCAGCGCCGGTGACCAAACCGGTCGGTATCAGAGGCAATGACGTGGAGAGCTTCGAAGACCTCATGAAGACCCTTGATCAAACGACTGATGACGTACCAGGCGTCGATCCACACACTGCTGCTTCAATGGAGGTAGGGGGGAGCACTGGATCGGGAGGACCTCCGACAAAGGAGGATCTCTCGGAGTTCGATGAGGTGGACCCCGATGCCCGCACCTCCACCGGGGACGCGGGGGTCTCCGTTGAGGGATATACCATCACCCCCGATGGCGAGTATTATGATCCCGACTCGCAGGAGACCTTTCAGACGCTTGAGGCATGGAAAGCTCAGCGGAGATCGTCCCGACACAGGGTCGTCCGAGCTAGCGCCACGGAGTCGAAGGATCCGGTGCACGGCGGGCTTGAGGAATCCGAAGAGCGGAATCCCAACTACTATGGAGACGACACGGAGCCCAAGAGAGGGTCGATTTCCCTCGACGAGGCGTTCACCCGGCCCGACAGGTTCGTGCTTCACCACATCGCTGCTCGAGAGAAAAATTTCGAGCCGATCGTGGCCAGCTACGCAAACAAGGCGAGGAACTCGGACCAGGTGACTAAAGAGCAGGGTGATCAATCGAGGACGCTGAACGCTGCCATCCCCAATGACCGCCATGGGCAACGTGAAATGGCCAAACGCGCCACGCTGGTTGACTGGGCCCACGCATATGCAGACAAATGCACTGTGCATGGCCCCAGGCAGTTCCAGTATGTCCACTTCGGGAAGGAGGCCACGGATAGAACCGAGGCTGACGAATGGACAAAGGTCATGGAAACGATCGTTCCCCCTGAATACCCGCCGGAGATTCGTGATCAGATCGACTCCAAGTTCGTGACCCGAAAGGGTGAATCCGGCGACCACCACACCGGCATCTTCGGAAAAGCCAAGCAACCGCTTGGGAATTCCAACTCGTATCCGAACAGGACACGGTGCGATGCAATGGTGCACGATGGGACCCGACTCGGAATGGTCGATTCCAGGAACGGCGAGGTCATTCCCATGGATGACGTCTTCTGGACGGCAGAGTACATGAACGCCTATGACCTTAACTCCCAGCTCTCCGCGGTCCGTGCCGGCCTTGATATGGCCTTGGCGACCGCCTGGAGGATGGGGCATGTTCACCCGCACGTGGCCGGTGCTGTGGCTGGGTTGCAAAAGATTAGGACATTCTATGACTGCCTCCACGCCGCTCACCGCAAGACCAGGCTTGGCTCGTTACCATTCCACCAGATCGTTGGTGAGCTCGATCGCGTCGACGATCGTGGCAACAAGCTGGAGCCGAACATCCCTGACACATGGCGAACTACCGCGCTCAGAGGGGAGTACCCGGACTGCCTGGCACAATCGGTCGCACAGGTCTTCCGGTCCATGTGTGGTCCTCTGGCCATGTCTGGGTCGCGTGAAGATCGGGCAGTTATCATTCGCAGAGATGAGTCCGCCTTTACCCGTGGTGACAAAATCATGGGCATCCCCTGGCCGGCTTATCGACGTCCTACTGCACGCGAGATCAAAGAGGCCAAGGAGAAGGCGGAGAAAGAAGCTCGCGATGCTGGTGAGGACGTTGACATGGATGTGCCCCGGGACAAACCGGTGGTGGCTGGAGGAGAGGCAGCGGGAACAACCGCCACGGGGGCCTCTGAGCATAAGAAGGACGACCCTGTTCCGCCTGCCACTCAAGCCCCTGACGCTCCTGCCGAGCCCGCCCATCCTCCTGCGGATGCGCTCCCTAGCCAGGTCGAGGCGAGGAGCACTCTACTGGGCGTTCATGACACTGCGGGGCCCTTCGCCGCGCCCAGAGATCTGCACACCGGTCAGTTCATATACGTTGACTGCACGGAGGAGGAGAGGGCCATGCTGCCCACGACCATCGGATCGCAGTTCGAGGCGGAGCGCGCTCTGGCCGAGCTGAGGACCGTGAGTCGCGTCGTCGGTGACCCGCGTGATTCCGAGGAGTACACGTACTGGGAGACATCCTCGCATGACACTCTCGCCTACGCCTTTTACAGCGTGCCGGATCAGTACAGGAATGTCCCAGCAGTGAAGTCCGCCTCGCGCATTTTCGACCAGATTCCTGACGGCCAGCTCGTGCGACCGGACAAACCGGAGCCTGCGGTTCTCCGCCTCAGCGCGGTGAAAGGCACTGATGGCACCCGGAGGAACCTCGAGAGGCTGAAGGAGGAGTCCATCAAGAAAAACGTGGTCATCCTCGGCGCCAGGAGAGGCGAAGATATCGCCCCCAGGATCGGAAACACGATCGCTACTCTGTGCGCCAAAATCGGGGACATTGCCCGATTCCTGGAGATGGGAGTGAGATCCAGGGCAGGGCCTATCCTCCCGACCAAGAGTGATCCTGACCTGATGATCCAGGCCATTGTTCCCGCACCCGAGGAGCTTCTGGACTACTTCGCCGACGAGATCCGTCAGAAGGTGAAGGATAGAACGGGCGCCTCTTCGCACTACTACAGGAGAGCATGCGCGGAAATACGCGACGCGCTCCGTGGAACAGCTGTGCAGCCTGGAAATGCAGGTGCAGTCAAGGACCCAGAGTTGGAGGCCTCGTCTGCCAGCGGGCAAGGGAACGTTACTTCGGTGATACAACTGAAGAGGTTCCTGAGCCACTACTTCGGGACCAGCGTCGAGTCCGAGGATGCCTTTTCTTCATACCTCCTGTCTTCCTTTCTCGAGGATGGGGTGGGAATGTTCGAGATCATCATCACCGTCATTCGTGACAAGGAGCGTCGGTTGCTGCCTGGTTCCGCCCGCATAGCGGCGGTAAGGTCGCTTGAAATCGGATCCGACACTGATTACCGGGCATTTCGTGAACGATACCAATACATGCTCTACGAGAGCCCTGTTTGTCTTCCTATCACCTCCAAGGTGGTTCCTAAGACGCTCTACAAGGTGGTGCCTCTCCGAATGTATCGGCTCTACGTAGAACGTGGGGCGATCATTCGGGGTGGGCGAGCTCTGATCGAGCTCCTTCCCTCTCGGCCGGATGAGTATCAATCCCTCCGCGATCACGGAGAGTGCCCCAACGACACTGTCGACCGCATCACCGACAGCAACGTGACGGAGCTGCACACCTCGGGTCGACGCCAAAGGAGCGATCCCCGATATGTGGTCATGGCTATCGATGCACGTTTCTTCTCCATGGAAAATGGGGGCATGCATATTACTCGTCAGGGTACCTTTGCGTCGCGCGAGAACATCGCGATCGGGTACTGGAGATGCGTCTACTTCAAGGAGGACTGCTCCATCATTTACCTGAGGCCTTGGTGCTATCCGCCCAACTTCCTCAACTCCTTGAGTGATAACCCGAGGAAGTGTCGGGACGAGATGGAGAAGTACCATCAGATCACCAAGACGGAACATGTCCGCGAGGTGGTGTCCGTTCCATGCCATAGGTGCATGACGGCCCATCCGGTCGGCGCTCACCTGTGCACCGCCTGCTACCTTCCCATCTTCTACGATGGCGTCCTGCCCACCGGAGACACGAACGGCGGCCCTCGCACGATAGCGAGCACTGACGGGTTGATTCCTCCCTGGCTGGCAAAATACGAGGGCTTCGTCCCCGCTCTGTGGAACAACTCAGACGCCAACGCCATCGGAATGGCCCTCTACTCGCAGAGTCCCGCCGTCGATGCCCGGTCCTTGTTGATGTCTGGGATGCGGCCTCCTAAGTACCTTGACAAAGAGGACGTGGATGGCATTTTCCGAAAACTTCACGACTCGCTCCGAGACGAAGTCCTTGACGGCAAATACCGTGACACGGTCGACAACAACGTGGAAGAGTGGGTAGCAAAGGCGATCCTGGTAAGGGGTCTGGCCTTCAACGGGAGCTCCGTCCCCGAATTCTTCGAAGAATATGAGGGATATGCGGCTGAGTGGGGCAGACGCCTAACCACCGCAAACTTCAACGCCAACCGGTGCGGTTTCTACACGTCCTACTACATTCTTGAGGCCCATATCATTGGGCTGAGAACAGGACACCTTTCTCCGATACTCCCCAACGATGTGTCCGGGGAGGGATTCAAGTTCCAGGTGAAGCTGCTCGCACAGCACTGCGGGATATTGCAGGCCATGCGGAGAAGGGCCGGTTTCGATCCTGCCGCGCGCCTCAAGCGGGCTATGGACACGATACGGGAAGGCATTAAGAAGGGGTATGTCTACACCCTCAACGACCTCAGCAGTATGGACGATCTGATCTACCGGACGTCCACCGTTGCCTACGACACCTGCTTGGCCGACCGTCCTCAAACCCAGGATGACATCAAACAGGAGCTATCCGACCCTGTACCAAGGAAATACCGCTTCCGACCCCGCGATCGCCATCGACCCGGAATTCGCCTTACACCAGGCCCCGGCGTGAAGGACGAAGACGAGCCCGACTTTGCTGGATCAGCGGAGGATGAGCTGGGATCGGATGGTTCTTCGCACGAAGATGACGAGAAGCCTGACGACCTTGACGAGCCCATGGGCGACGACGAGGAGGAGATCCCTCCCCCTCCGCCACCGCCCCCGGCTCCTCCTGCGCCGCCTGTCCCGGTAGAACCGGAGACTCCCGTGGTGCCGCATGCAGGCGTCATTCTGGCGATGCTGTGCCAACTCCTCCTCCTCCTCCTCCCGCTCCCATTGCGGCAGGCGTTACTACGACTGGGGATCCGTTTGAGGAAGAGGACATGGCCATCAATACTCGTGTCCCTGACACCGAGTCCGAGCTGGAGGGTGAGTCCGACCAACCCAAGGCCAGAAGGACATCTCGCGGTCGGGTCCCCGCGCCCGAAAAAGGGCAGGGGGGCGTTCAGGTCCCGCCTAGCGGGCAACCCAGCTCTAAGAGCATGGCCCAGCCTGCCCGCCCATCCCCGGTCCCCGCGAGAAGCGGTGTGGAAGGTGGGGAGAGAAGGGGCAGGACTAAGGGTTTCTACACCCAGAAGGATCCTTTTACCGGCGAGGACGCGACTCCCCGAGTTCGTCTTCGATCGGGCGGTCCCGGAACTCCTGCGTCCCCACCACGGGATGCCACCGGTTCCTTGGGCGGCCATCGCGGCTATGACCCGCGTGATGACGACAACGACGAGTGGGAGCTTCCCCCGGGTGTGCCTCGGACCACTCGTGCGGCAGATGAGTCGCGGCCCCGACGAGATGACGATCGGTCAAGGACCGCGCTTGGGGCCCGCGAGGATCGTCGTGGTCCTAAGGGTGAGGGGAAGGGTCGAGGAAAACATCGACCTGGCAAAGGAGGACGTGAGGATCCCGGCCCGCCCCGACAAAGGGATGATCGTGGCAGGGACACCCGCGGAGGCCGACGCGATGATCGCCGACCTCCTCCACGTCATGAGGAGACCTCCGAGAGGCGCGGCCCGGGGCGAGATGAGCGCCGCGGACGTGATGACCCGGGCGATGACCGTCGCGATCGCCACCGGGACCGGCGCAGGGATGACCGACGTCACCAATCAGATCCCCCTCCGCCTCGCCGACCTCCGGCTGGCGACCACAATAGGGGTGGTGGTGAGGATCGCCGTCGGGATGGAGGAGGTGATCGAGGTGACCGTGGTGGACGCCGAAGAGACGACGCGCCCAGGGACCGGGAAGAGCCTGGTTCAGGGTGGTAGACGGGTGCCGCAATCAGCATCCGCCGGTAGACGGGTGCCGCAATCAGCATCCGCCTTAGAAGGGCGAGGACAGTACGTGTGTCGCCGACAAACGCGACCGCGCCGGTCCTCCTCTCGCCCGTGCAGCGCTGCTGGGGGTGATGATCTCCATTGCCCTGTACCGCTGATCCGGCGTTGCTCGTGTCCCTCCCGCACCGCTGCCGTGCGCGCCGGAGATGGTTCCCCTGGCGATCCTGTGTGAGGCTGTGACCGCACTAGAAGTGCCGGACCGGCCATAGCCGGATATTTTCACACCAATTTCGGAGCTTCCGTTTCTACTTTCCTCCCAACTCGACTCCTCTTCCAACCGTTCCACGGCGTGCAGTGAGGCGCGGTGATCCAGATAGGATCCCCCTCCGCATGGCATCGTCCCATGACAACTCATGAACGGCACGAGAGGAATCTTCGTCTGGTTCCTCCAATATGTCTTTGTTCACTCATGTGGTCCACTCGTCAAATAATCCTGTCGCCCCGATAATTCGGGGTGGTGGCGGGATTTTAACTGGGGCCCAGGTGATGCCGTTTGGCTCACCTCTGAGTTGACACCGGCATTTTTGGTTGGTCCCTTTCGTCGTGAACTCAACTGTCTCGCATCCTTTCTCTCGTCCAGATATCGGATGAGGGGGGTGTGTTTTGTTCACGTGTTGTTTCATCATGTGGCAAAACGGCCGAATGGCCGTTTGGCTCAAGATTTGGATCCCCCGTCGGGACTTCCTTGGATTTGCGTGCGTTCGCCATAGTGCGGCGATTGGCTGCGCCATCGCGGAAAAGGTCCGTGGTGTTCCAGCTGTTCGGCACTAGGAGGTGGGCGGCAGGTCGCCGAGGTGCTCCCGGGCCCGACCCTTGTCTTTACCCTCTTCTACCAGTTTCCTAACCTCCCCAAACTTGATCTTCATTAACTGTCACTCCCACAATCTGGTCACCGGCACCCTCTACATTGTGCTTTGGGACTGGGTTCTTTTGGTACTTCGTGAACCACGTGTACCTCTTTGATTCCCTGGGCTACTTCGTGTTCGCCCAAAACCGCAGAAAGGAATCTATCCCTATTTGGAAATGTGTTTTGTTTCCAGGGGGCTTAAGCAAATGGAGGTTCAACATCTACAAGGGGGGGGTCCCCTTCAAAATTTACGAACAATAGAGCCTCGAGGTCTTGGGAAAGCGTACGTAGCTTTTCGGGCGGGGCAAAAAAACAGGAGCTTCCGTCCTAAAGGGGGGTTTCTGGTGCGCGGTGTCTTCAAAGGATGGCTTGTTTTCGTCACGGTTCCCACAAACCGTCCCAACAACTTAGTGAAGGGAAACATCTTCATAGGGCAGTATCCCTACCCTGGAGGAAAAAATAGAACACTTTGAACAGAACCTGTTTCGACCGAAGGGTTCCATATTTCTGGGGGGGGGTCCTGCACTGAGCTGGTCTATGTGTGCCATAGTTAGTGTCACTTCTCTAATTTCTGCACATGTTTACTTGTTGGGAAGATTGTGCTACTGGTAAATTCTGGCTCATCCACTCAGGAAGCGAGTAGTTGACACCCTTTTACTTGGGGCTGGCCCAGCTGGAGCTTTTCTAACAGAATAGGAAACGGCGGTTTGCGGTTTGAACGTGGGGTCACCCGTCCTTGAAAGCGAGGGCCCCAGAACCAGGAAGCTTGCAGCCAATAAAACTTCAGGTCATTTCCTTTGGTTTAAAGTCGCCCCCTTCGATGCAATGGGGTGGTAAAACCATATACAGCTAAAAGGCATCTCGCAGGTGGGCAGGGGGATCGACCCGGACACCCTGAAGGCAGTGAACACATCGCGTGGATGGGTCAAAAATAGGTGCCCGAAATGGAACCCCTGTAAAGGGAAACAATGACTCAAACCTGCGGTCCCCTGGTTTAATTTTGCCGCACGACTGTTGCGCCGAGCCTTTTAGCACAAGCGTAGAACAAGTTGGAGATTCCGAGGTCTGCAGCTTGGCGAGCGAGCAGCTCGGGGTTTTCATCGACCCGTCAAGGGCTTTTACGTAAGCAGATGACACCTTTGATTGTGAGTTCCACTCAGGGCCCATCGGGTCTTTGGCGGAACCCTATCTTTGGCGCCGCGCGTGCCGTCTTTTTTTTGTGCCGTGTTCTGTCAAGAGGCAGATGATTAATTGATTCCCACAGTGCTGGACATTGTTTCTTGATAAGGTCAATGTCGTCTACCACTTCCCAAACAAGCTCCACCACGGCGACTACGTCTACCACAATCACTGCCCCTTGCAGTGAGAGGGTGAGAAGGGCTGAGAAGGGTCCCAAGAAGCGTTCTTTATCAGTTTAGAGGACCAACGATCGAGTGTTTAGCGGCTCTTTCTGGACGGATCGTCCACACAAAGGGGACCCGAACCTGCTTTTCGACCTTTGTTCTGCCTTTTGGCTCAACAGGTTGGGGGTGGGGGAACGCAGGGTCCCTGAGGTCAGGAAATGCTCAGAAATTATAAGGGTAAGTCTCGACAACATGATGCAACTTGCTTATTCTGGGGAAGAGGGGTTCTAGAAGTTTAGAACTTCTCTACATCAGTGTTGCTCCATGAGGCGTGACAGAGCGATACTTTGAGTTTCACAGAATGCTACAATTCCAGAAAGCTAGTTGGTCAAATGGGGCCATGTGGGGTGTTCCCTAAGTCTGAGACCTCCCAAATTCAAACCTTGTGTGGTTTCCCCATTTGTTTGGAACCCAGGGCAGTCTACTACGGTTGTTCAAAAGATTGGACAGTTACAGCGCTGTGTAGGGTTTTGGATACGAAGAGCCAAGAGGGTCGACCCCCTTCAAAGCCAGCCTTGCAATCTGGTTGTTTGGGGTTGCCTTGTTTTTGACTTGGTGACTGGGTCCAGCAAAGCTCGAAGCTTCATAGTCCTCAGGTGCGGGGGGGCACCTTCAGCCACAGTCCACCAACCTATGGCCAGTAGGGCGCACCAGTGTGTGGCGTTTGTTTTGCTTGTAGCCCCTTTTTGGGCCTGTGTTGAGAACGAAGCGTGGGGGGAAACTACCATTTTGGGAGGTTCGATTCCTAACAAAAGCCACACCCACCAACCCCAGACCAGGAAGGAATCTGACCCCTGGCCCAAGGTCACATCAACCTCAAAAACCAGCACCACCAGTTCCTTGAGCAGCACCACCAGCATGACGAGCACCAGTGTGACGACCACCAGTGTCACCAGCTCCACCTTGACCACCTCCACCGCGACCGTGGGTCAAACGGGTGGGAGAGTGTGTGTGTGTGTGTGTCATTATTTGTGTCTGTGTGTGTGTGTTTGCGTGTGTGTTTGTGTTTGTTTGTTTGTTTGTTTGTTTGTTTGTTTGTTTGTTTGTGTGTGTGTGTGTGTGTGTTTGTGTTTGTGTTTGTGTTTGTGTTTGTGTGTTTCTGTGAATATGTGTGTGTGTGTGTGTGTCTGTGTGTCTGTGTGTCTGTGTGTCTGTGTGTCTGTGTGTCTGTGTGTCTGTGTGTCTGTGTGTCTGTGTGTCTGTGTGTCTGTGTGTCTGTGTGTCTGTGTGTCTGTGTGTCTGTGTGTCTGTGTGTCTGTGTGTCTGTGTCTGTGTGTCTGTGTGTCTGTGTGTCTGTGTGTCTGTGTGTCTGTGTGTCTGTGTGTCTGTGTGTCTGTGTGTCTGTGTGTCTGTGTGTCTGTGTGTCTGTGTGTCTGTGTGTCTGTGTGTCTGTGTGTCTGTGTGTGTGTGTGTATTTTTGAGGGAACACGGGGAAGCTAAAAGGATAACCATTGTTTTGGGGGTCACCATTTTGAGACCTGGGGGTTACCCTATTTGACACATACCTAACCAACCTTGAACAAGGGGAGAACTGGATGTCAAATAGCAACCATGAATATGTCTGCATGTCCCGAAAGGAACAGAACAGGGGACGTGTCGTGTCTAATTTGTCCCTCCTCCCCTCTGACCACATGGGTCCCAAAGAGAAACCCTCAACATAGTTCCCTGTGGCGTCCCTTCAACGCACACACCCACTTTACGGCATATGTCACGCTTCACTAGATGTGGACGAGCTGAAATAGATAACTTGGAATATGCTGGGATTCAGCTTGAGCAAGGGTCCCTCAATATCTCCCAACCTGCCCTGTCCTTGGCAGGTAACTGCTTAGTAATCCATGCTAAAAACCCTTTGGTGGAACGGCCTAAATGTGCCTTGCACCACTTCCCTGTCAGGACGTCTGTGACCACCAGCACTGTGCCAGCCTCAGCTGTTTCGGGTGGGGTGGATATCGGTTTTGGGAACTCCCCTGTCCGTTTGTGTCAGCTGCAAACATGAATGCATGCAGGTAGAATGGTGGTAAACGATGGAAATTCAAAGCAACTTCAGTGCCTAAAGTAAATCTACAAACCCCGTATATAGCTATGGCGTTTCCTTGAACAAATGCCAGTGCACCTAAGGGTTATTACATGACAGATCCTACCCGAAACTGGCAGGGGGAAGCCTTCTTCATTCTGGGAAGGCTGGAAACAAGGAGTTCGGGCAAAGGGAGCCCCCAACCCACATTGAAAGTTTTGCTGGCGCCTGGACTTCCATTCTCGGAAGTCCCTGTGTTCTCCGCCGCTTGGGGCTAAAGACCACGCAAGGCCTGAAGCGTTTGGGGCTTTGGGATAAGCTTGGGTTTTGGGGTGGGGGGTTGGCTTGGCTTGGGCTCCTCTTTTTTGTTTTTGCCCAAATGCCGAAGCAGGTCACTACGCAGACGACGGTCACCAATACCTTCACCACCGCCACCATGATGCTTGGCGAATCGAGGGCCCCAATGGAAGGAGCCCAACCCGTGTAGCCCATAGGTAAAGAATCTAGAAACAGGTGGATTACAAGAGGCCCCCATTTTTGGGACCCTTCTGGGAGCGGTCCCGTTTGCGCCCTGAACCATAGGAAAGGTTGGGAGATGATGTCTATTGGGCTGCAAGGCAGACCTGCTTGGGGTGCCCAGCGGGTGTTGTATTAGGATTGGGCAACCCTCCATTAGAATTGAAAGAGGGCCACCTGTCAAGCACGACTTGGCACCATGTTCCCGAGTGGGAGTGGGATGGCAGATTCATTCACCCAGAGCATCACTTCTTTCAGGTCTTTTGATGCAGACTGACCAAAGTTGATTCCGATATATCCGAGAGGGGGATGTTCCTGCCGAGATGGGATCAGCTGAAATTTGCTGTTGGCCCCCAAATAAGCCACAATCGACACCTGGTAGAAAAAACAAGTTGGCGCGAACCGTCCTGGCCGAAGCCAAGTGATGCCATGCAAGCAGGAGCAGTTCTCCTCAGTACAGTTGGCAGCCTTTGCGCAAATGTAGTGGTGGCGTTTCTGAATCCAGCGCTTTTCGCTGCCTTGCCGCAGTACCGGCAGTAGAATCCACAGGCCATCAGCAGATGAAGGATAGTAAGGGCCAGCCCCAGCCAGAAACAGGTGCGAATATCCCCCTTTTCAAGTCTTTACATGGATTTGAGTAATTAGACCATGTGAATACCAGGTTTTGATTGTTATAACTTATAACTCAGGTGGGGAAGGCTACCCTCACCCGGCCCTATGGCCTTTCCAGACTTTTTCCACGGCTGCTTAACTCGACCAACTCGACCAACCTGGAGTAGACATGTGAGATCTTTTGAGTGGCCCGCAGTTTACCCATCCCAGACCACTGATGCGCGTGGTTCCCCTTTTTTGGTGGGGGCTTCCTTTGACCAACTGCCAAGCAATCCGTTCGCCGTGTGCCATGGACATCCACACATCCGTGCCATAGCCCAGTCTCCAAGCGCATCCAGCCATGAGGACATCAACAACGGAAACCATCGTCACGACCACCAGCACGTCGACCTTCTTCCCGCTTCTGACGTGCTGCTTGGCTCTATCACAAAACTTGTGTGAGGCATCACACGCAACAAACCACCCATGTGCATAAGGTGACCTGTGCACGCCAAATTCGCGGCTCCCGGCGAAGAGTTCGTGTAGTTCTTGACATGGCTGCTAGTTGGTTGGACATGTTATCTCTGACTTGTTCTGATTCCCCAGGAACTAGCTATAGTTTACACACTTCGCACAGCGGGTTCAGCTAGATGGCTGCTAAGCCAAACCTGAAACTTGTTTCAGCCGGAATGAACATCGGGGCCAAACAGATGTTAACCAGCTGATTGGTTTACATACGATGGGAAACTGAAGGAATCTTATCAACTTTGCATTTACAAGCCGCGGGTCAAAATGTTTTTGGGGGCCCCTGTTTTTCCGACCCCAGTTTGTCTTTTCGACCCACACACCAAGCGGTTGATGATGGAAATTTTGACCCTACCGGCCCATTGTCCTTTTCTTCTGGGGGCAACATGTCTATATAGTGTATACCTGCAAACTTGAATGAACATTTGCTTGGGTGGATGCCAGTCAAAACATGAGCGTGTGTTTTTGTTTGAAAGTACCGGCAACCACAGCGAACCCCCCATCACTCACTCCCTGAGTTCCTGGACTTCAAACTTTGCAGGAGGACGATTTTGGCGGCAAATAGAAAGTTCAGACCTTGTGCCAATCCGCTGGGGAAAGTGAGACCATTTTGAGGGGTCCCTTTGCCCTATTAGGCTAAAACATACCGGAGCCAGAGTGAAAACGACTCTGAATAGGGCGTTACGTAATGTCGCCAAGTACGGACCCGGATGATCTAACCATGGCCAGGATGAAGCTTTCACAGATTTCAGGAAAGCCGCCCCCGGCCTTCCCGTCTTCCCGGCTCGAGGTGGGCCATGGAACCCCACGGGGGGCCATGTCCAGGTCACCTGGGACGGCCCGCGGGCCCAGTTGGGCTGTACATCGGCGACCCAAAAAAGTTCCGCTTGGCGGCACGTTCCGCTTGGTTGTGCTTTGGAAGCACACCCAAAAGGGAGAATAATTTCCCCCGCAAATGGGTTCTAGCAAAGGTGTTCAACATGCTGCATGAGTGTTCTTTGCTGGCTGGGAAGCCGTTCAATAGAGCCTGTTTTCCTCTTAGAAGTCAAGAAGCGACGGTCTGTGCGTCAGTTGGGGTTGGGAAGGGGCGGCTTGAAAGACCCCAAAAAGGTGCCCACAGTGGGGATATGATATGTGCATCCCTCTTGAGGCCACAGCTCCCAATCCCGTGGCTTTTGCGCATTGCATCCTATCTAGAAATCACCCCAAATGAAGGAACTACCTCGTTTCCAAGTGGGTGTAGCTTTCCCGGCGTATTGCATCCCCGAGGTTACCAGCCTCGAAATTTCCGCTGAACTTAATGCCTTGACAAGGAAGCCAAAGCGAAGCCAATCATTTGGAGGGTCCCGAAGACCGAAATGGAGCGGGGTTGGTTTCCTCCCATCTAACATCTTGCTCCACTCCTCCAAAATAAGTTGACCTATTTGTTGCCTGACTGTCCCTCCATTCATAAACCATGGCATACCGGCGACCCTGACTGGAAAAGCCCCCCAGTCGAATCATGCGTTAAGGCAGCGGGTTCGCAGAGAATGCCTCGGGTAGCTTGCAATGCTTGGTGATGGGTCCCTCATGCCACGTAACCCTGTACCTTTGAATCTGCTCCCAAACTCCACGCACTGTGGAAGGGATGATTCTTTGGGCCGTTTCCGTTGACCAAACCTGGGTGGAACAGTGTCAATGGCTTCCTTTGATGTCCCTCTATCAGAGACAAGTCGTTTGCCCTTCCAGAGTGTTTGGAGCAAAACTGAAAAACCGCTTTTCCAGTCCTCAGTTGATGTTCGTTTCTGTAGCCTTGTCATTTGTTGTCACTTGGTCTGAGAAGCCATCTGGCCATGATGGTTTATAGGAACCCACCTAAAAGTGGGTGGTGAACATGAAAAAACACCTAAATGATGTCCATGAAAGGGTCTCCCATTTAAATGTCCACCCCTGTTGTGTTTGCCCTCGACGTCCACTCTTCTCACTCCCTGAGGTGCTTAAATTTAACGGCTACTCCACTCGATCACAAGTCAGGCTTAGACATCCTCTCCGGAGGCACCCTTTTTTCTTTGGGGGGAAGGGAGTTCAAAATATCAACCAACACAAGCATGGGGCGCGTGCTCTTCTCCCCCTTTTCGGAATAGATTTAGCCAGCAGCAGACATGGGGTGCCATTTTTAAACCTAATCAACCAAAACCAGGGCTTCCCAGCGTCCACCCCCGCCAACTCCCCAGCCAACCCACGGGTTCTTCAAGTCAGGCGGCGAATTCCCCACGCTGCACAACGACGGGAACGGCTGGGAGTGGCGCGTGCACCTGCAAAAGCTGCCGGGCGGAGTCTCGATGCGATGGCGATGGCTAAATGGGCTCGTCCTTTGTTTGAGGTTGCCCACGATTGGTTGGTTTTAATAGGTAGCCAGAAAGCACCACTTCTTTCTCTTTTTCCTTTTTTTTTTGGGGGGGGGTCCCTATTTTGAAACACACCCACATGGCCTATTCGAATCTTCAAGCTTCGGGGATGAGGAAGCGAGTTCTTGGTTCCCCACTGCTCGGACATCATCAAGACCACCTGCGACATCTACTGCCGCTCGGCAGGAAGAGCACCTACAATGACCTAGATGTGCCGTGGTCAAAGACACTTCTTCTTGGGGTTATTTGCCGGGGATGGGCATGGCACGCTTGCTAGGGAATTTAGACAACCATTTGAAGGGTTAAGGGAATCATGACGATTATACGGCTTTTGGACCAGGACACACACATGAGGTTTGGTTTAACAAATGAAGTGGTCTTTGGTTCATCTGGGAGTCATGGGAGAAAAAAAACAGCACCTGAACCACAATCAAAGCCCGTTACTTGAAGGGTAGTCAGGGACAATCCGAACCATAAACTGAGTTCAGAGTTGGCCCTCTTTATTCTTTACAAGGTGTTGGGTCGGCCATTTCTACGTTTTGACTGTGACTCAAGTGGGTTTCCTTTGTTTTTGAGTTGGAACTACAAGGGCCTTTTCTTTTACACTTGCCTGATTTGGCATATGTTTGCATGGCTGGCCTTTCGAAGTGTTCCGCTCGAAGAAGGAGCTGAAGCGTGTCACGCAAGGATCTGGACAAGACCCCCCTGTGCAAAAAAGATTTTCGGCCGCTCTACCCTGTCCCTACAAAGTCGGTTCCTCCAAGTCGTTTGCAAAAGATGAGCAAACACAGAATTGGGCGCGTTTTTTTTATGGTACCCTTTCTGTGCGTTTTACAGGGAAACCAGAAAGGAAAACCGATTCCATATTGGGGGGGTCCCCCAAAACAAGACACACACCCAATCGTAAATCATTGGTCACCGGGCGTCTTTTGGAATCCCGTTTACCCGGTCCGACGTGCTACCCAACATATTTCGCCGTTCCGTGTCTAGGTCCCCCAGTAGTGCCCTTTCCCTTTTTTGGGGGAGGGTTTCCCTACTAAAATAGACTACAGAAAAAAGTTGGTACCCTTATTCTAACCTCTCTACTGGAGGACCTAGTTGTGATCTCTAGTTCTGTTCTTTGGAAAAGAGAAATATGCCATCCGGCAGGCCGAGAGCCACGCGCTTGAACGCTCTGGCGTCCCTGCCGTGCGAGCTGGGGTTTTCCAAGAAGCCTAGGGTTCAAGCCCCATGAAAAGAATGGTTGACCCAAATTGGATGGTGACAATGCTTAGGTGCACAATAGTGGTTGTATGAACACGCATATGTATTTCGAACCTGGCTTTTGTAGTGTTTCACTCTAGCCATTTCAGGAGGATGTTTTACATCGTGCTGGTTAAAACACGTTTGTCAATCAAACAGCCGGTTTGCAGATGCAATCTGGCACTGTGTCTTTTCCCCGGGAACTCTTTTTTGGGGGCTTTCAAAGGAGAACCAAAAGAACCGAATTCACTTTGTGGGTCCCCTAAAACTGCATATCAGGGCATCAGGGCTCCTTTGGCCGAAGGATTCCAAGTGCCGAATGGTTGCCCCAAGACCCCCCAACTCTCGGTGTCTTGTGGCCTTTGGCCTCAAGGCTTCCTAGGGTTCAACCATACCCCCATGAAAGGAATGGTTGGCCCAATTTGGATGACAACACTCCTTAGCCAAACCATGGTGGTGATATGAACCCCATTGCTCTCATGGTTTGAACCCCAGGCTCCCCTTTGCCCCTGTGGTTTCCTTTTTTTGTTCGGGGGGAGGGCGGTGGTTCCCCAAAAAAAACACCTCTCCGCTGCCGACACCTGTCTCGTCAGGTTTGGACCCAGACTCCACGTACCAAGTCCGTGCCACGGCGTGAGGGGAGCCACCTGCGATTTGCGAGCCCGGGTAAAACGAGAAGCCATGGGTCCTTGGGGATCAACTTCTGCTTTTGGTTTTGGATGCATATTTCTTATGCTCGTATAGTACTTGTTCGCAGTCGCCCAGAAAAATCTGCCCCCTTTGTTCCACTGGGGGAAGGGGTTCAATCAGCCAAACCGGAGGTCCTCCCCCGTTTTTGCGGGGAATTTGAAATGTCCATTGGGCTTGTGAGTCCATGGTCCGTCCATTTGGTTGGGGACATGGTGGGGAAAGCCCATATTTTGACCGTGGCTCACAGGGTGAGGCTCCGGAGGAACCCCTTCTTTGATCAGGTAACCCCCAATCGGTGGTTGGGATTGGTGGGAACTGGGGATTTGAACTGCTGGTGCTTGTAGAAGGTAACTGGGAAACCGCTGCCTCCAAGCCCCCAATCCAAACCACCAACTAGAAAGAACCTGATGTGAAGCAACTCTACCAACAAAGGTGCCATAGTGCCCATGGAAGGGCTTTTTGCTGTCAACTTCCTCTCGCCCCGGTCCCTGGAAGCGTCACTTTGCCTTGGGCCGAAGTCAGCTTCCCTCCCAACCCCTTTGTTCGCAGGCCATGTCTTTCTGCGGCGAAACAGAAGCTCCGAAAGTGCCCGCTGAAGAGTCGGGTGACGCACCCCCCTTGTTTGGGCAAGAACAGCGAACGCCCCACGTCGAGGTTAGCCAAATGTGTTTTGTAGCCCTGGCTACAAGGCTTTGCTGAGGAATTTCAGTAGCTGGGGGTGCGAGCAATTGGCTAGTTCAGCAAAAGCGTCACTGTTCAAGACTCAACGAACCACGAAGCTATATGGCCGTGGGTCAACACCAATGAAAAACCATTTTGGGGTAGGTGCACCAGCCATTTTAGAACCTATTTTAGTGGTTGGATTGGGATGTTCACTGGAGGTACGATTTGGGTTTTGACCATTCGCCATATTGTGTTTGCAGTTCTTGTTCCCTCTTGGCCCTCTTGGAGTTGACACCATTGACATGGTTTTGACTGGAAATTGTGCTATTGCGAGGCATCAAACAAAGCACATGGAATCTGAGGTTGGTTTCCTGTTTGTGACCCCTTTAAACATCTTCAAGGCCCGGATTTGGACCGCCTCAGGTTCCACTTGATGCCTATTCGGCCTTTTTCACGGATCCCTCCATTTCCAACTTGTTTGCACCTCGCTATGTCACTGCTCCAACCCTGAATGGAAATCCGGTGACACGTGTGACGAACAAAAAGGCGAAGTGGTTCGTTCCAACCTCCAAAGAACAATGTGTTGATGCATCCTTGTCTGCTAGATCTAGGGAGGCGTTGGTTCCCTTACCAATCAAGCAGAGGGGTCCGACGCTTGTTTAATTACATCCTCAATATATGGTCAAAACCAAGCTGGCTGAACCCAAAAGAAATCAGATATGGCCGAGCCGCCAAAACGTGGTAACTGTTTATCCAGGGCTTGCCAAACACAACGTGTCAGAGTCAGGGGCCCTTTGAGACTCTGACTCCCGCGTCTTGTCAGCCCGCGTGAGTCCAAGGAAGCGAAGCCTTAGTTGGCCCATAGCGCCCTTTAGCCCCGATGGCCCATTTGAGACTCACCTAGAAGATAAGGCCGTACTGAGATTTGCCCACTTACACTTGGGTCAACATGTCATGTGTAAGCCACTGTTCAACACGCTCCTTTTGGTTCCCCTTTCACTTTAAGAAGACCGGGGCTAGATTTTTCACATTTTGGCTTCCCCCTTGTTTGCACCATTGTCTCAATTCCATTTTGGCTTCCCTTACTTGCTAGTGCTCATAAGGGAATGACTTTCTGGGTGTTGGTAATCAGCAGTTGGATGGTTTCTTGGGGTCTTTCCGTCATTTCCTGCTGAGAACCAACAAGCTGAGGCGAAACAAAGCCAAAATTGTCAGCTGACTGCAGGTGTGGAGTTGGCGCGGACCATCCCCGACGTCGTCACCCACGAGCTCTTCGCTGACGAGGTCATCGTGCCGCCCGCCCGGGCAGACCCCCCGCAGGAGCGGTGATTCGCGAGTCGCCAGCGGTAAGGATGTTCAACTTCTTGGTTTCGCTTTGAATGGTTCTCGTTTTAGAAGAGGCATGCTTGTGTTGGTCACATGCTTGAATATTCAAAAGCAAAGATATTCACCATGTCTATAGCATCAACACTAGCGACTGTTTGGCATTTGCAGGCAGGCACACCTAAATTTGAAAAAAAAAAAAAACACCAATCAGCAAGTTGCCAGGAGAAGCCGGCTCCTAGGTTGGTTCCATTGTAGCGCAATCCGCCTGCAGTGCTTTGTTTTAGCACATGCTTGACCGCCTCCCGCCTCCCCATGAAAGTGCTTGGGTTGCGCGCGTGATTTCTTGCATTTTTTTGTCGCGCAATGTTCAGTTGCAGAACCCGCTCGGATGGTTATCAAAACAGTTCCGTCAACAAAAATGGCACATGGCGATGGCGTATAGTGAGTAATGTTTGGTTAGTTTTCGGAACCCAAATTGATGACTTCCCTGAAACATATGCAATGTTCTAAGGGCACCCATTATTTTGTTGGGTATGTCAGCTTGCTACTCACTATACCACGGTGAACGTAAACGGCACAACTCCCTTAGCATGGGTAAACAGGACGACGAGTGACCAAAATGGTTGGGATTTGTGCCATCTACGTTGATTCAACTTTCACCCAAATGGAACCAGCCAACCTTAACAAGGGTTGACCTGGCTCCCAGAAGAATGCCCCCTGCTGGAATCCACATTTTCCTGATGGTAGGTGGTGCATGCATGTCTAATTCAACCTTGCCCCGGAATTCATGTTTGCTTGAACTTTCCTTTGAATCAGGTTTCCAGGGTTGACACTGAAAAGAAACATTCAGTTCGCCTTGGATGACTTGTACATTTTGGCTCAAGGCAAAACAGGTTGTGCGAGTGAAGCTTCCGGTGCCGCCATAGCACTTTTGGGCATACTCTTTACTTGACTTGTCTTGATTCGTATTTCGTCTGGTTATCAGCCGTAGCTTTTGAGCTGCGACCGATAGCTACGGCGGGTGAGGGCGTCGAGCATCCGGGAGTGGCACCGGAACTGTGGAACCCAGAGGATCCAGGATCAAAAAAAATCAATCTTTTTCTATAAAAAAATATCAATCTTTTTGGAGATCAATCTTTGCATTTTATAGCTGTTTTTTGTGTTCCCAATCACATCAAGGAAGATCAATCTTTTCCTGAGAAAATATATAAAAAAATATCAATCTTTTTTTGCAAAATATCAATCTTTTTTGCACAAAAACTTGACATGTCCAAGAACTTAAGGATCTCATTTGCCCTTCTGCAGGGCACATGCAGCACACCACTTCTTTTTTTGCCTGGCGAAATATGTTAACGTTCTGTGTCACAGCAGCCCCTTCCAGAACCTGACATACATCATCAGCCGATACTTTTTCAAGATCTTAACAGAAAGCAAAGTGGCTGTTGTGCCAAACGATGCTGAGTGTGCAAGCTTGCTGATTCTGCCCACATAGTCTTCAGCCTTAAAGCACCATGCGTGTCTGGGATTGCCAAACCTGAAAGCAAGGGCCAAATGCTTGGCCATGTGAAATTTGATCACTGTGTGCCAGGTGAAGTCATTGGACCTGTGCAGCTGCAGCCACTTGTAATGCCCCAAAAAGGAAGTCATCAGAAAGGCTGCCTGGCAGGCCTCTTGCTCACTTGGAAACCTGGGAGCTGCATCCATCAAATCTACAAAAGCTGCCATGTCTTCAAAGATAGCCAGGATCTTGGAGGAGACTTCATCTCCTTCATGGAACTCCACTGCCAGTTGTGCAAACAGATGCACCAATGCTTTGCATTCCCCAGCTTTTGCCCTAAGGAAAGGCTGGGTCTGATGAGGCTTGTCGGGGCTGGTGAACATGGATAGCTTCAATGTGGGCAGCCTGCAATCCACTTCAAAGTCCTTGTAGAGCGACTGTATTTTTTGCCAAATATGTTTGACTTTGTCCCTTATGCTTCTTCCTGGCACAGCCTTGCAAGTGTAGCACCAAAACTTCAACGCATTGCCCATACAATGAGAAAGAACACCTTTGCAAAACAGGATGTGCATTGCATCCTGTGCAATATTGAAATGGGATACTCCATGAATGGTAAAGAGTGGGTGTGCTGAGATCCTGCAATTCATTTCTTCTTGAGGTAGCCTCCAGCCTTCAATGTCTTTGTCCAGGTTGCTCTGCTGCTGAGGGCCAGTCATCTTACACTCCCAGCAGGGCTGTGCGTTCATCCAATGTGGCAGCTTCAGGACATTGGCAAAAAATTCTTGGTCACCCATGACCTGCCAGATTGTAAACCTGTAATTGTGAACAATGTCAGTCTTTCCTGCCTGCAGCTTAGAGAATGAAGGAACAATATGTGACCACAGTGTCTCCCAGGTTGCACTCACTGCACAATCTTTGGGAAAGGCCAGCAGCAAGAGAGATGAGCTCAATGATGGGCCTGAATTCAAGACAGAGCCCCAGGAATACACCATCATAGTTTTGCCATCGGCATACTCCACACCATCTCCATGAACCCAGAGTGGGACTGTTGCTGGTAGGTCCTCATGCTTTAAGCTGGATTCCTGCATGAGTATGGTAAGCCTGGGGTCATCAGGCCTAACATTGTTCCAAAACTCATGTAGGCCATCTGGTTGGAAAATGCTCTGGAAATGCTCTGGGCTCTCCTGCAATGCTGCCACAGTGTTGCAAGGGTCAAAAAAAGCAACGTCAGTGGTCTCTTCCTCACTTGTCCTGGGGTTGGAGCAAGGGCAATCCTTGATGATAGTGGGCTCTGCAAAGGATGCCTTGCTTTCTGAAACCACCATCCTCTCCAAATCCCTGGACACATTGTTGGGGTGTTGTCCCCAGGAGCCACAGCTGGCCACCTTGGCCACGGCAGGGTGCTTCAGCCCATCCAGAAAAGCACTGTGTGCTATTTTCTGGCAAGCAATGGCAGAGATGTCACCAAGAGTCCACAGCCAAAGCAAGTGAGTCTGCAACACTGATTCTGAATCTGTGTTGGCTGCTTTGGGGTCGCGCAAGCACCCCAGGCTTTGCTTGTACCCAGGCATGATGCTTATCGGCTGCAGCATGATCCTATACTAGCTATAAGCTGGAATGCACTTCTGCAGCGCAACAGATTCACAACCTGCACTTTCTCCTTTGCTGCGCCTTGGCTATTGCATCTCTGGGTCATCTGTCGGCTCCTTTGCAATGGTCTGCAGTCGAATTACACCAACTGATGCTAAACTCAATTCTGGAGGCTCAGCTTCATCGAATTCACACCGACAGTCTTTGCAAATCTGCCACAGCTTCAAGTACTCAGTCCTGCATGCAAAGAAAACACATTCATGAAAACACATGCATGAGCAAGGCTGCTTGCATGAACTCCTTGGCAGGTATGGCTCCAGTTGGCACAGCCAACAGGACAGGCAAATCTTATAATCTGCCAGCAAGGCAAGTTCTTCAACTGACAGCATGCTGCTAACCTTGCCCTTTGCTTGAGCCAAATATTTGCTGGCAAACCAGATCCTCAACATGCGTGCCAGCAATCTATGCAGCTGGCACAGACGCCATTGTTTTCTCAGTCAGATCGGTCTCTGGTGCGCAGCATTTCTACTCCAGCTGCTATCCTAGCCTCTCAGCCAAATATTTCTTTGCACAAGGCAATCTTCTCTTTGGCATTCTGCTGAATGGCCTGGAACTCCTTGTGCTCCCACACATCGCCCTTGTCGGACACTTTGGAGAGGATCTCTTCCAGCTCACCCTTTGCTTTGGCTGCGTGCCCTCTTTTGTCACCATCTGTGGTTTCAAATGCCTTGCAGCCCACGACAGTGATGGCTTTGGACAAAGCAGATTTCAGCCACTGGATTTGTTTCTTGGTCACCTGCTCCTCATCATCTTTGTTTGCTTTTCCTTTCTTGCCAATGCCTTTGGAAGTCTTACCCTTCATGCTCCCCTTGCCCTTGGCAATGCTGGAACCAGTGCCAAACAGCTGGATGTCATTGAAGCTGGATGCTGAGCCAAAGGCAGTCCAAGCCTTGTCCCAGTCATCATCATCGTCCTCCTTGGTCTCTGGCTTGAGCTGGCTCTTGGAAGATTTGCTGAGCTGCTTATCTCTGCCCAACACCTTGGTTGTCTTCACCTTGTTGTTGTCTTTGAATTCCCAAACTCCAGGTGTGTCTGGGCACTCCCTTTCAGAGATTCTTCCACTGTGAATGTGCATCGTCAGCTCCTCCTCACTCCATTCTTGCAACATCTTGGTCCAGCTGATCCACTCATCAGTCTTCTCGAGATTTTGGCTCCCCCTCACAGTGTGGGTTAACTCTTGCCAGACATCAGTCATGGTTGGGTCAAGGGCAAGGCAGCCAACCAAGTGCCTGTGAGCTTTCTGCCCTTGGCTTGCAGCCAACTTCTCAATTTCACTGTTTTTTTCCTGGCTGAGGAAAACCTGCCATTGAGCTTGTTCCAGTCACCCAAGGTCAAGTGGTCGTTCAAAAGCTGCAACTTATCGTCTGCAGACAAGTCGGTGTTGCTCCTCAGCAACTCCAGCTTCATGTTCAAGCTCTCTGACTTGCTCAACTCAGACTTCACGTGGTCAAGCGGGCTTGGGTCCTCATTCTGGCTCTTGCCTGCTTTTTCAGGCTCTTCAGTCTGGTCGACTGGTACAGGGTTGGGCCCTTCTGAATCAGGCAGGCTTACACCCTCAGCCTTGGCCGACTTGCTCTTGCTTTCACCTGATGTGCTCATGGAGGGTCTCTTGCGGGGCCCCATGGCTCAGTGTCTTCAGTGCTCAATCTACTTTGCTACACAGATCCACTTGTGGCAACGCATGCAAGCCTGAGAACATTGCAATAAATGCAGCACTTGCGCCCTCACAACATGATGGCCAGGCACACTCCTATATTGCATCTGGCCCTTCTGCAGGGCCAGATTCACTTTCCACATTGGACTTGGCCCTTGTGCAGGGCCAAATGCAGTTTCCCAATGCCCTGGCCCTTCTGCAAAACCAGATGCATTTGAGAGCCCTTCTGCAGGCCTTCTTCACATCCCCAATGCTTCCATGAATGAGCCAGATGCAAAAAAAAACAAAGCAACAAACCAGACTGAAACAACAAACACATACTTCTGCTAAGTATGTAGTACAGGCAACATATCTGTAATACAGAAAAACATCTGTAATACAGAAAAAACATCTGTACTACAGAAAAAACATCTGCAATACAGAAAAAAACATCTGTAATACAGAAAAAACAACATCTGCAATACAGAAAACAACATCTGTAATACAGATAAAAAATCTGTAATACAGATAAAAAATCTGTAATACAGATAAAACAACATCTGCAATACAGAAAACAACATCTGTAATACAGATAAAAAATCTGTAATACAGATAAAAAATCTGTAATACAGATAAAAAAATCTGTAATACAGATAAAAAATCTGTAATACAGATAAAAAAGCCTGTAATACAGATAAAAAAAATCTGTAATACAGATAAAAAATCTGTAATACAGATAAAAAATCTGTAATACAGACTCTAGTATTTACAATGCAGGCCACAAAAAACATACCAAACTACCTGTAGCATGGCACAGACAAAATGTCTGTAATAAAGCCAAACCATGTGAATTCGTCACACCGCACTTTTTTTGCCTTTGCACCAGCAGTGATCAGGTGCTTACACTTGGCCCCAGTACCTGTGTTCCAAGGCTACATCATGGCAGTGGCACATGCACAGTGGGTGGCAAGCACTTTGGCAATGCTCACACCAAAGTTTGCCTTTGCCCTTCATCACAGTGACACCCTTCCTATTGCCTTTGCCTTTTTGAGGCTGTGTGTGCTTGTTTTTGCCTTTGCCATGGCCCTTGCTAGGCTCAGGCAAATCATGCACCCAAGCTCTCACAAGCTTGAAGTCAGAGCTCACAAATTCTTGATGTCTCCAGGCTTCAAAAAGTTTCATTGCGTGTGCCACCTCCAAAAGCTGCAGCATTTTCATCCACTCATCTGGGCTTTGCTGCAACCACCTTGCCAGCTGCTCTGGCCTCTCACTCATTTGAGACCACCTCTCCTCAGCATTCGTGATGCTTGGTGCATCAAATGCAACCATTTCTTTGGTCCCATCTTCACGCTCCAGGTAGGCTTCCACAGGTCCACCTCTGATGCTGGCGAAGACAACCATGTTCTTGTGGCTCCACATCAGATGGTCACCTCCAATGGCTGGAACAAGCTGGACCCTCATGGGCCTAGACATTTCCTGCTAAGGAGCAAAGCTATCTGGAAGCCACTTCTTGAACATCCAAGGCTGCATGGCTACTGCGTGCACATATGTGTTTCTCAAACAGCTTGCCTCAGATCCCCCTTCTGCAGGGGTTTTGCTCTTCAGGATGCCTGCTCAGTCTTTCCTGCCCCTTCTGCAGGGGCTTTACCACCATGGCACCAAAGCTGTCCCTTGAACAGTTTCTAAACAATTGTCAACTAAATCAAAACAGCACTATTGCCTCTTCTGCAGAGGCTTAATTGACTCTCCCCTGATTCAGCTGGACATGTTGCAACTTCTGCAATGCGAATCTCCCCCCCCTGCAATGGAAAAAACGCGCTCAAAGCATTTTCCTCAGGTCTGGAAGACTGCAATGCATGGAAAATAGCACTTGCGCAGTGCAATCGCCATGAATATATTATTCTCATGCAATATTGTATACAGCTCTCACCTCGGGTCAAAGGGGCTCTTCTTGGGGCTCTTCTTGGTCTTTGGCTGCTTGTTCTTCTTGCTCTTCTTCTTTTTCTCTGTGGCCTTGGGAGGTGAAGGCGGCTCAGTCTCAGAGGCATCTGCTGCACTCTCTTCAGCTGCATTCGTTGCATCCTGCTCCTTCATCTGCTCTGCAACTTCTGAGATCAGCTGCAGAGCTTTCTCTTCAGCAGCTTTCTTTGCACTTTCAGCTGCAGCTCTTGCCTCCTGAGCAGCCTTCCTCTTTGCAGATGCCTCAGCAAGCTTGGCCACTGCTTCTGCGAGCTGCTTCTCCTCAGCTGCTGCTTTTTTCTCCTCAGCTGCAGCCTTTTGCTCCTGCTCAGCTGCCAACTGCACAGCATCTGCTGCCATCTTTTCTTCTGTTTCCTGCAGGGCCTGCATCTTTTCGAAGTTGCTGGCTTCCTCTTTGGCCTCCTGCTCGCTCTTCCCTTGGCTCAGCAGGTAGTTCACCAGCTGCTGTGACTCCTTCTTCTCGGCCACCTCCTTCTTCTCAAAGTTGGCCACCTCCTTCTTCTCAAAGTTTGCCACTTCTTGCTTATTTGCCTCCTGCTCGCCCTGCTCCTGCCGCTTGCTTTTGCTTTCTTCTTCCCAGCTTCCATGCCATTTCCTCTTTTGGCCATACCCGCAGTTGTCGCACCAGCCTCTGTTCCTGTAAGCTTGGACCCCACACCTTCTGCACCAGCCTTTCCAGCTGGCTGCAACTTTCCCACCATCAGCTGAGGAAGCTGGGTTGGGGTCTGAGGCTTCACCAGGCTGCAAGCTTTGCAGCAGCTCCTGCACTTTTGCCCAGCCTCCTTGCCCTCCTTGGTCCAGCTGGTTGGCCAGCAGGTTCACAATGGCTTTTTGCACAACCTTCCTTTTGGCCAGCCTCCTGTCCCTGCTGTTGCCTTGCTCAAGGTCAAGATCTCCAGCTGCATCATCTGACGTCCAGAATCCTGGCCCAGAGCTCAAAGCCTGCAGCAACTTGCTGCACATCTCTTGTTCGTCAAGCTGCTGCTGCTGCTGCTGCTGCTGTGGCAGCTGCTGCGGCAGCTGCTGCTGTTGCTGCGGCTGCTGCTGCTGCGTCTGCAGCAGATGCATGCTCAAGGGCTGCATTCGGACAGGCCCCTGGCCCAGCCCTTGCTGCAGCTGGGCGTGCAGCATGGCTTGCAGCTGCTCCACAGTCATGATCCCAGGCTGCATGTTATTCATGCTTCTCACCAGCAAGTGTTTTACTTGCAAGCTAATCTCAGCTTGAGCCATGGAACTGCAGCACCAACAATTAATGTGTGTGTGCTCAAACGCTTGCAAATCAGCTCATGCAAGATATTCCTGCAGCCTCTTCTGCAGAGGCTTGCGCGCGCACCCTCTTCTGCAGAGGCTGTGCTTTGCTTTCCCCATCCCCTTCTGCAGGGGAATTGCTTTTTCAGCAGAGGATTTGCTGTTTGTTCTCTTCTCCGCCCCTTCTGCAGGGGAATTGTTTTTCAGCTCCCCTTCTGCAGGGGCTTTCTGGCATAACAAACTTCCACAAAAAACAAGGTTTACTTGGTGCACCTCTTCTGCAGAGGCTAGCCCTCTATGAATGTGTTGCATGGATAACAAACTTCCACAAAAAACAAGGTTTACTTGGCGCGCCTCTTCTGCAGAGGCTAGCCCTCTAGCAAGGATGAATGTGTTGCATGGATCCCTCTGATGTCTTTACGTGTGAGACAACCCCAAGCTATAGACAGCATGCCAAACTAATCATGCTTATTCTTCAGCATCTTCCAAACTTTGTGCTTGGCCAGGAGCATGATCTCCTCTTCTTTGGCCGTGTCCCCTGGCCTCAAATGAAGATCGTGTAGGACTTTGGATGCCAAGGCATCCAATTCCACCTTGTGGATTTCCTTGTGCCCAAAAGCAAAAATCTGGCCCACGCACTTCCCATTGTTAAACTTCTTAACACCAAACTTGTTGCCATTCTTGTAGTACTCCTTTCTGTAGTGGAAAGGGCTCTTCTTGCCATGCTCTGGCTGCTTCTTTGTCTTTAGCTTTGGGCTTTTGCGGCTTGAGGAGCTCGAGGAGCATGGCTCTTTTTCCTCTGCGCCTTGGCCTTGCTGCTTGCTTGCAGGCACTGGGGTGTGTGGTGCTTCACTTTGGAGATCTTCTTGCAAACCCTGAGCAGGGCATGGCTCATCCTCAGCAAGCCCTACCTCACCCTCAGCTGGCCCTGCCTCACTGGTCAGCATGGCAATGAGGGACTTCACTTTGGCAAGTGAACCAGATGATGACTTGGCAACCAGCTGCTGGCACTTCTCTGTGTTGTTCTTTGCCCTCCTCAAGTGGTAGAGCATGGTAGAGATCCTGTCAAACCTGCTTCCAGCCCAGAGTAGATTCTTCAAGCTGGTTTTGTTCAACTCAGGTTCCAAGCTCACCGCCTTCAGGATTGAAGCTCTCACCTGGGTCAGCAGAAGCTGGCCTTCAGGCTGAACCAGCAGCAAGCTCTTCAGCAAGTCAAAGTGCATGGCTAAACTTTCTCCATCTGCAGCCTGTGCTTTGCTGATGGTCTCATAGGCACCCAAGTCCTGCCAGCTTTTATTGCTGTGCAGGGCCATGTCCAGCACTGACTGGTCCAGTGGTGTCACCTGCTCCCTCTTTCCCATTGCGCCTATGTGTTGACTGCAAGATCTAGGCCAAACGCGGCAACTGCAGTTTTCAAACATCTGCAATGATCTGATGCAGTCTGCCTCTTGGTCGCTGCCCATTTCTGAGGCAAGCAGCATGCCCTTTGATCTGTCCCCTTCTGCGAGCTGCAACCATTTCATAAACCTGCATTCATTCTAAGAAACCTTACAATCGAAAAAAAGATTGATATTTTGGTTGAAAAACACTTCAAAAAATATCAATCTTTTTTGGAGAAAATATCAATCTTTTCCTTCAAAAAAAATAGCTTAAAAAAACACTTAAAAACACCTAAAATATGCGAATATCAATCTTCATTTTCATGGATTGATTTTTTTTGATCCTGGATCCTCTGGGAACCTCTTCGGTTGGCATCGAGCCGGACGAAGAGGCAAGTCACAGAAACTTGGTGTACTACGTGACGGATTGGCCGAGGGGGTTTTATCAAACGAACCTCCGTTTGTGCTGGATAGCACCTGGGACAGGCTTGCACGTGCAAAAGTCAACTGGGAACAGCTACAGCTCTACGAACAGGCCTTTTGGAACGAGCAACAGCGTCTGACTGAGGAGCCCCAGAATCATCGGGTGTCTTTTCGGGTTGTGAAGGCAGCGGATCGGTCTGCTCCTCTTAGGCTTGTGCAGCGCGAGTCGCTCCGAGCCGAAGAGCCTGCATCGTCATCTGCGGAGCCTGTGCAGCACAGATTGCTCCAGGCGACCAGCAAAGCTGCGTCGAGGCCAGAGAGCACTTCACGTACGCCGAGGCGCGCTGAGCCTTCCGGGCATCACTTCGCTGCGGTGATTTGTGATTTGACTCTTGCCACAGGAGTATTCAAGTGTGTGAACAGCAATTGGGAAGATCAAGGATTGTCCTTTGTCTACGAGCCGCGCTACGGCATTGACTTTCGGGACAGTTGCGTGGTTGCAATCGACTATCACCAGGTTCTTGACAGAGCCCGTTGCGGACGCACAGAGTGGGATTACGAAGGTATTTGCCACGACAACCTCGAAGCGATTAGGCAGCTGAAAGCCGCTTTCTTTCGCGAAGGTATCCACGTTGTGACAATCTGCCTATCCTACCTCCATAGCCAAGAACGCCGAGACGCATTGGTTGCTGCGTTCAATCGCACTCCGGATATCTCATCAGTTTTTGACTTCATCGTTACAACTTCTGAGAGGGCCAGTTTCAATCCCAGGACCCAGAAAGGTGGGAAGGTGCTAGTCCTTCAGGATCTGCTGTCAGTTGGATTCCGCTCGGCATTCATCGTTGACGACAGTGACGAGGTCATCAACAGTATCATCGATCGCCAGGTACAGGACAAGATCTCGGGCATTCACATCAAGCTTCGCAGAAAGCCACCGGCCAACAATTTGTTTAGGCCAGTCGGATTTCTTGAGGATTGTGTGGCCCATTGGCCGGAGTGCGCCGCAAGGTGCAAGCAGGCATTGCGTCAGTAGCTTTTCCTGTCCGACCAATTTCAAGAAGCAATGGAGCCATCAGAAATAGTTCCAGCTGCTCAGGGATCTGTACAGATGTTTTCACCCCCGCAGGTCGCAGACTCCAGTAATAGTAATGAAGACACTAGCATGTCCACGGCATCATCCCAACCGATGGGTAGTAGGATCAACATGCAAAGTGCTCAGTTGCATCAGCATCATCATTTCTCACCAAATGTTGAAATGCACGCTCAAGCTCATCACACCCAAGTGTACCAGCCGACCATGGTTGTTCAATCATTGGATCAACAACTGGTCGAAAGAGCTGAAGCGCATTTGAGAGAGAATGATAGGAGGTTGGTTGTCACTGAAGCCCAAGCTCAATGCTTAATGGCCGAGGCTAGGGATAGGGTAAATCAATTGGAAAGCCAATCCTTCAATCAAGTTCATGCCCTTCAGGAATCACTTGAAAGGACCAAGCATGAATCGGGGGACCAATTGAGACAAGCCCAGGAGCGAGTCCTTTATTTGGAATCACAAGCCAACGCACAGGTTCAGGCACTCCAAGATGCCTTGACGAGGACCCAGCATGGCACAAGTGACCAGATTAGGGAACACCAACTTAGGGAGGCCGAAGCAACGCAGAGGGCGCAACAGTTGGCAGACCGATTGCTAGCAATGGAGCAAAGGTTGAATTCTCTTGAGGCCGAAAATCAATCCTTAAAAAGGGAATTGGCATGCATCCATAATGGCGCGGATAATCAGCCACTGCAGGCGAGTGGGCATCCTGCTGTGATGCCTTCGGGCACCAGCCAGCCAGTGCAGGACGGGTCCGTGATGCCGCAGGGCACCGGAAACCCCCAACCGATAGCGCATGGCAACGGTTCACATCAGGCAAGCCCCGTGATGCCTCAGGGCACCGGAATCAGTGCACACAATGCTTCATCATGGGACTTATCAGGTGCTGTGAGAAACATGTTTGGGGATTCTTCTCCAGTTGCACCGAATCCGGGATTAAGTGCATTAGAAAGGCGTTTGGATCAACTCACATCAGCCTTTGAGCTATTTGTATCCCAGACTGCCGCCGCTCAAACTGTGCCGCAAATTCATCAGGCAGGAACAGGGCAGGTCCCTCAGATTTTCAACATAGGATCTTTGGGAGGGCAGTCGGGGGGTGGATCGCAAAATGGTTCACAGCATGGTTCTAATCCTGGGTCGCCAGATCACTCGGATAGCTCATCAAGCGAATCCAACAAGGGTGGAGGCGGCGGGAGACCAGGAGGTTCGCCAGGAGGCTCGCAAAGACCTCCTCAGGGCCCCTCAATTCCCCCTCAAGGAAATCAGGGAATGGCCCAAATTGACGCGGCAATCGATGCCTACTCAAGGGAAAAGAAACTCATGCGTGTGAAGGCATATGATGAGATGAAGTTGCCTCAGCTGCCCAAAACGGCGGCAGACGCTCGCCTGTTCAGGAACTCGGTTTTCAACCTTGTGTGTAGGCTTGCAAAGGGTGACGAATCCTTAATCCATAGCTGGATCGCCGAAAGCACTAACCCCAAAGCCGATCTCGAGTCGAGCCTTCCGTTTCCAATTCTTGATCGAGTGTTGGGTTCAAAGCTGCTTGAGCTGTCGAAGAACACCAAGTTTGCCATGCTTTTCCAATCCATTCAAGAGCAAGAGCAACGGGTCTTCAAGCAGCCAAAGGGGCGGAAGTTGTTGTGGGTCATCTTTGAGAGGTTTAAGATGGAGAAGGATAGGGGACTTGCCTTGACTCAAACCCATCTCTTAGGCCTCAAGATGAGCGGCACCGACATTAAGGCACTCGAAGATTTCCGTCAGAGATTCGACTTCGTGTACCAGGCCTTGGAAGTTTCTGAGAGACCGAGTGACCAAGCTATTAGGAGCACCCTTTTCGAGCAATTGAAAGGACATCCAAAAATGGCTTTGGTGATGATCGACCGTTTCAGGAACGCCAGTCCAAACAGCAGTAAAAGGACTTGGCCTTGGCTTTACGCGAAGCTCGGGGAAATCATCGAGATTCATCAGCTAGATGAAAATGTCGTGTCAATCGATCAGGTGTACACGCAATCCGCAACTAAGTCCCAAGCAGCGCCAGCCAAGACAAAGGAAGGGAAAGACAAGAACGACAAGAAGAAGGCAGAGAAGAAGGGGGAAGCCCAAAAGGAGCAACCTTCATCCAGCCAGAAGCCCAAAGACTCCAAAGATCCGAAGCCTAAAGAAGCGAATGCAGCACCCGCAAAGGGGAAAGGCAAGGGCGAGAGTAAGGGTGGCAAGGGTAAGAAGGGGGACACAACTCCTAAGGGCACTCCTAGGCTAACGGATGAAGAGAAGAAGAAGCAGCCTTGCATGTACTTTGGGTATAATGCTTGCACCAAAGGTGATAAGTGCTTCTATCTGCATGATTCTAACAATCTCTATAAGGGACCCAAGCCGAAAGGGCTTCAGACGTCATCGCCAGCAGGTGCAGCCTCCGTCAACGCAGGGGCAGCAAAGGTTTTCGCAGCCGCGTATGCCTTGAAAGGAACTGTTGCTGAAGCTAAGAAAGCAGCCAAGAAGTGCAAGAAGACCGCATTTTGCACTCCCGTGTTGTCGCAATGCATGAAAGCCGTGGCAACCATGATTGCGTGCCTTAGCCAGCCAGTGCAGCAAGAGTTTCTGCTGGACACAGGTGCCGGTAGGAACTTAATCTCAAGCAAGAGTTTGCCGCAATCCTTCAGGGAGCATGTGCACGAGGCAAATGAGCCGATCGAATTCTGCACCGGCGGTGGCATCAGGCCTAGTGCTGAAGTGGTGGATCTCTCAGGGGAATTGTCAGGAACAAACACGTTCTACATGTTGAAGGATTGCCCTCATGCCTTGTCGGTAGGCCTTCAAGTGGAACAGCATGGCAGGCCATTTGTGTGGTTTCCAGGCCAACTCCCATACCTAATCAAAGCAGATCGGGTGAGTGATGTCGTACATCACGTTCCGGAGTCAGCCAGGATTTATGCCGATCGTGTGGAGCAAAACGTTCCAATCCTATCCGAAAGCGTGGCTGTCGCAGCACCAGATGCCGTGTCAGGAATGCCAGCAACAGGAGGAGAGCCTTCGTCCTCATCAAAAGGGGACACAAGTAGGCCGTCAGTGAGACCTCATGAATTGCTTGCACCGGACGCCAAAGCATTTGAAGAAGCTCCGCCCACGCCTGGCCACCCTTCAGACCTACCGAGGTCAAAAAGGGGCGTGAAGCTCGACGACTCTTTGCCTCATTTTGGGGTTGAAGAGGAACTTCTCGCAGCAAGAGAGCCAGAAAAGGAACCTGGGGACGAGCCGCTAACCTCTGAAGATGAGGAGTGGACCCCCTCATTGCGTGAAAAGCTTCAGCAAGAAGCTAACTCCGAAAAACATCAGTTGACGCACTTTCCTAAGAACAGGTACTGTGAGATTTGCAGGAGGGCTAAGATGACCGCAAAGGTTCACCGCAAAAGGGGTCCTGAAATAGATCCGGAGGAAACACCTCCTTTGCATTTTGGCCACAAACTCAGAGCAGATCACATGATCACGGGCTTGTCAAAAGGGTCAGATGGGGAAAGCTGTTGTTTGGTAGTCTTAGATGACTATTCAGGTGCGTTTGCCGCGTATCCGCAAACTAAGCGGGACACCGATAGCAACATCAGGTGCCTTCAGCACTTTGGAGGAACCAGAGCTCATGGTAAGGCACTGTGTCAGGTTAAAACCGACTGTGCAGAAGAGCTCAAGGGTGCCGTAGAGTACCTTGGATGGCTTCCAGATCCTAGTGTTCCAAATGATCAGATCCACAATCCAGTCACGGAAAGGAAGATCAGGAGCATTAAGGAAGCCACTAGAGCTGTTCAGTTGAAATCTGGTTTGCCTCACCAGTTTTGGCCAAGAAGTGTCGAGTACGTGTGCACCGCATTAGCTGTGTCAACAAATGCGGCAATCCATCCAAATGATTCGGATGATGTCAAGAATCTCAAAGCCACTCAGAACGCATATGAAGCCGCGAGCGGCGGTGACGCCTTCACAGGTTTGAAGCTGCCGTTTGGTTGCCTGGTGTTTTACAAGCCGCCCAAGCATCGAGAGCTTCCGGACTTCGAGCCGAGGACATACCCCGGCATATTCGTTGGCTGGAGGATCGACGCAGGGTACAAATTTAGGGGCATACACCTCGTCCTAGACTTTGAGTCGCTTCGCAAAAACACTCAAGGTTGTGGTAAGCCAATCCAAGTTTACGAAACAGAATTGGTCGAACCTTCAAATGGACATTGGGTTTTCCCTCTTTTTGAGGCAGAGCAACAAAGGCTTCAGCTGTTCAGTGCGAAATCAACCCCAACATCCATTTCAACCAGGAAGGCTTTGCCATTTGACGATGAAGTCCCAGATCCTGTCCCTAGGAGAAAACGAACCTATGTGACGTTGGAGAGGGCCATCAAATTTGGTAGAACCCCGGGTTGCAAAGGGTGTGAAAGGATCTCGGAAGGAGTACCGCACTCCGATGCATGTCACGACAGATTCCGTGTCCTCCTCGAGGATGAGAGGCTGGCACAGGAGGCCAAGGCTAAGGCCCGGGAAGAGGCAGCAGCAAGGGGGATACCGATGCCTCCGACTCCTGCTTCACGGGGTACACCGGTACCTCGAACTCCTGGATCTGGCCCAGCACCTTCGACACCAGTTCCGCCCACTCCAGCAGCAGTCATCACGCTAACCCAAAGGGCCAGTGAAGCAACCGATGCTCCTGGTACCACCGCCGTCGACTCTTGTCACAACTGTTCTTTTCAAGACTCTAAAAACAAAGGGCCAAGATCAGACGTCAAGGGGGCAAAGTCTTTGGTTGAGGACAACTCCGAAACCAAGGATTATTGGGAGTTTGATGAAGCAAGGCACGCATGGGTACTAGTGCATTTAAGACCTAGAAAAAGGCTATTTGCACCAGTGGGTAAGGATTGTCCTTTCGACTCCAACGAGGTTGAACCGGAACGCATCACCGAGTGGAGATGCAAGGGGAAGGTTTCCGTGCATAGGGACAACTGGCAAGAGACTCCGTATCAAAGGATTTCATCCAAAAGTTGGTTTGGTAAGACGTGGTTCTTTCCGAAAGGACGTGTGTCGCCAGATCAAGCGCAACTGTGTGCAGCCGCAGCCAACCCTTCAGACGGTAATCTCAGAGCTATGCAAAGGTTCATCGAGCAAGCCGGTGACAGCCAAGCACGAACTAGGAAGGCCAGAGAAATCCTTGAACTCACTAAGGACTTGGTCAAGCCTGCACGTGAAGACCGCAAAGGTCGAACGGCGAATCCGACACTCTTTGAGTTTTGTTGCGATGAGAACTCAACGTTGGGTCAGATCAACGAAGAAAGAGGAATCAACCATTTCCGACTCACAACAAAGAACTCTGACATGTCAAGCCAGTGGGAAAATGACAGTCTTTTGAAGGTCATAGAACAATTTCCCGGGTGTGATTTGTGGGGATCGATTCCTTGCGGCCCCTGGTCGCAATGGCAGAATGTAAATCTCCATCAATACGGAAAACCGTTTGCTAAGAAACTCAAGAAAATGCGCAAGCATTCTAGAAAAATTTTAGCAAACTACATTCGTTGTGCAGACAAAGTCCTCAGTCAAGGGGGCCACGTTGCCTTCGAGTGGCCGAAGACATGTGCCGGATGGGACTTGCCAGAGCTGATCAGGTTTGTCAAGAGGCATGACTTGTTCGTGGCGGAACCTCAAGGTTGTGCATTTGGACTCTGTGACCAAGAAGGTAAATGTCACCTCAAGACGTGGAGAGTTGTAACCTCTTCATGGAGGTTGGCTAAAAACCTAGACAGTGCCAAGTGTCAACATCCGCGTGACTATAAGCATTCACCTCTTGCAGGCAGTAAGACACCTAGAAGTGCCTTTTACCCGATGCCTATGGCAAGGTGCATTTCTCAGTCCTTATATCCCTGGATTGACGCACCGCCTGCAATGCCTGTGCAAGTGTCAGCTGGGCCAAACTCCGTGCAAGAGTTCCTGTGTGGCGACCACGCCCCGGAGAACGAGGCAGGTCATCAGGAGCTGCCAGGAGTAGAACATGTGTTTGCTGGCATCCACAAATTGTTGGAGAGGAAAGAATGGGGTAACTTTCCTGGAGCGCAAGACGCCATTGACAATGAAGTGAATGGGCTAGTAGCTAACGGAACCTGGACTTTCGATGAGGTAATCTCAAAAGAGGACCTTTTGGCAAGATGTAAAAGGAACAAGGAGCATATCAACATTGCTTCCCTAATGACCATCTTGTCGATAAAGCATTGGGAAACCCCAGAACTCCGTAAACTCAAGGCCAGGATAGTTTTCCGAGGGGATCACATCCTCACGGAAGACAACAATCTTGCGGTGCTCCAAGAAGCAAAAGTCACTCCGACCGGAATGACCGGTGTCAACATCAATCTAGCATACGGCGCCATCAAGGGTCACGAAACTCGTCAATCAGACGTAGTAAAAGCCTACACCCAAGCGTACCTTGGGACTAAGGTGCCCACATGGGTGATCTTGCCTTGGGAATTGACTCCTCCAGAATACCGGCACTTCAAACAGCCGTGTGTGAGGTTGGTCAGGAGCCTTTATGGCCATCCCGAATCAGGATACCATTGGGATCAAAGGCTAAGGGAAGTGATGAAACTTTTGGAAGGTCAACATGTTGATGAATTTCCATCTTCATTTTGGTTTCCACGAAGAAAGCTTCTTGTAACTTGCTACGTCGACGACATTCTGTGCTCAGGGCCGTCATCAGAACAAAACAAGTTTTGGCAGGAGATCGAAAAGCATTTGGAGATCGAACCTCCAACTCAAGTTGAACGTGTGCTGGGCAGACAGCATAAATTCGACCGGACCAATGGATCGACCAAGGTTTCGCTCGAAATGTTCGACTTCATCGAGGATGCATGTGCAGTGTATGAGGGCTTGGCTCAATGTAAGTTGAGCACTGCTAAAAGTCCTTTCTGCCCAGAAGGTAGCCTTACAACCGCTGACTTTGAAAGTAAAGGGGTTTTGGCAACTTCTGCATGCAAAATCTTGATGAAAATCCTCTGGTGCGCTAGGCTAAGCCGACCCGACCTAATGAAAGGGATAGGGGATTTGACACGTAGGATTACCACATGGAGTCGAGCAGATGATAAACGACTCCATAGGCTAATGTGCTACCTGTATGGGTCAAAAGGGTACACTTTACAAGGACATATAGGCGACCCGCCAGAACTGCTCAAGCTGTGCTTGTACACAGATGCGGACCACTGTAGTGGCATCGAACACACGAAAAGCACGAGTGGCATGTTCTTGTCCATTGAGGGCCCTAATACCTTGTGGCCAATCGCGTGGGGCAGTAAACGCCAAACCGCGACTGCCAGGAGCACAACAGCAGCAGAGATGATCTCACTAGGATCAGGCCTTTTCGGCGAAGCATTGCCAGCACAAGGCTTCCTGGAATTGATCTTGGATCGTCAGGTTACGCTAGAGTGCTTTCAGGACAACTCAGCTGTAATCCAGATCGTGGCTGCAGGTTATAGCCCCAAATTGCGACACCTCACGAAGACGGAGAAGATCGAACTAGGTTCAGCTTATGAGGTCTTCGAAGATCCAAGTTGCAAACTCCTGTACATAGCAACGGACAAGCAGAGAGCAGATGTGTTTACAAAACCATTGCCGGTGTGCAAGTGGGACCATGCACTAGACCTACTTAACATGGCATCCTTAAGCTCAACTTGCAAAGTGCCATCTCGTGAAGCGGAAACGCTCCGAGACCCGTAGGCGTAGACCAGATAGTTAAATAACTAAACTGGAGTCTGCGTAGGACACTTTCCGAGTGTGAGAAGGGGGAGAAGAATGCCCCCTGCTGGAATCCACATTTTCCTGATGGTAGGTGGTGCATGCATGTCTAATTCAACCTTGCCCCGGAATTCATGTTTGCTTGAACTTTCCTTTGAATCAGGTTTCCAGGGTTGACACTGAAAAGAAACATTCAGTTCGCCTTGGATGACTTGTACATTTTGGCTCAAGGCAAAACAGGTTGTGCGAGTGAAGCTTCCGGTGCCGCCATAGCACTTTTGGGCATACTCTTTACTTGACTTGTCTTGATTCGTATTTCGTCTCTCCCCAACAGTATATTAATATTATGTGTGCATGCTCCAAAAACAGGAGACTCCAAACATGGCCTTCCCTTGAAGCAGCCCTTTGAAAGGATAGCAACTCTAAGAGATAGCCTCCAGAAGCCTCCCAACACCCCCACCCCTCCAACCTTCCATTTGCTTAAGAATATGTGTGTTTTCTATCCCTTGTTGGTTTCAAAGGGAATCTGCCCTGCCCCAGACTCACCCAGGGCTGCTTTGGAAGACTTAGTCCCATTTACAGAGGCAAATTGGGGGAGCTTCCATGTTAGTCTGAGGGAATCAATCAATAGAGGATGTTTTTTGTTTTTTTTCTCCGATTTTTGCTCGGGGTCTTCACCCCATTTGCAATATGCTTTTAGTCCTTGTTGGTTTCAAAGGGAATCTATCACTACGCTTTTTTTACTCTCCCCTGTCGGTTTTCAAGGGAATCTATCAAAACTGTTTGTTGTTCGACTTGTTCTTGCTTTTTTTTGGGGGGGGAGTGGGGGTGGTCTTGAGCAACTGGAAGTAACGCTCCTCAATGAAGTTGCAAAAAGTAAACCTCGAAGTCGCAACAGCAACCAAAAAACCAACAGGAGGCACTCCACACATCCTCGTACCCGCAACCGACAAACCCCTCTCCAAACACCACGGTGCAGGTCTCACTACTCCTCAAGTTGCAAACAAGCAAAAACATGCGTGCTTCTGTATTTTGTTTCGGTGGGGGGGTGTCTTAAGCAACTGGAAGCAACGCGCCTCAAGTTGCAAAACAAAACTAGAAGTTGCAACGGAAAAAAAATCGAAGTTGCAACAACAGAGCCAACCGGAAGCACTCCTCGAGTTGCAAAAACGCACCAAACAAATACGAGGACCTCGTGGTGACGCAGCAGACCGCCGACTCCCTGGCCATCTCATGGAGCCCGGCACCGGAACAGGAGCCAGCGAGTGAGCGAGTGGAGGGGGGAGCGGGGCGGAGGATCTGGCTGCTTCCGGTTGGTTTCAGGCAGGTACCCCTTTTTTGGATCTTTGTTTTTGTCCAAACCAAAAGGAAAAACCGAAGCCCATTTGTCAGGTAAGTTTTTGTTGGGGTTTGGATTGGTGGGAACTGGTTTCTTGTGAGAACTGATTGCTTTTCAAGGATCCTGACCGAATTCTGTCCACAAAAGGGTCCCTAAGCAAAACTCGATGCCCGAGTCATTGCCAACAATCAGCTTCCCTCCGATTGGTCGTTTGGATTGGTGGGAACTGGATTTGGATTTGAACCCTCAATGTCAAGTTCCAGGGTGATTGGTGGTTTGGTGGGTTAAGTTTTAAGGGTTTGCCAACATATTTTTTCTTAACCCTCAATGGGTGGATGGGTGGTTTGGATGTGGCATTTGGATTGGAACCCTTCTTGTAGACGGGAAACGTCAAACTAGCTGCAACCAAATGATTGTTGGTGGAAGTGATTTGGGCGTGAACTTCATAATTAGGGACCCTTTGGACAGAATTCTATGGGGCTCATGTCCACTTGTTTGATTTCCGACTCTTGAAAGTCATAGCCATTTCCTTGGCCTTTGGCCACCAACCAAGATCTTCAACCTGTATTTTACATTGAACCAAAAGAAGGGCTACCAGGGTTTCCTTTTGCATGCCACAAACAGGACATTCTTGTTGTCCCATCTCCTTGGCTTTCTGAAGGGAACTAATTCCCTTGGCTTCTTCCCTTCCCTGAAAAACAACTTTCCAGGGGAGAATTCGCCACAGAAATAGATGCAACCATATGGGTTTGTCTTTTTGTTGAGGGTATTGTTTTTACGGTGGTGTTCATAGGGTAAAGAGACACCGTGATGTTTTTGTGGGTTTCCTTGTTTTGAGGCCACCCAAATATGTCACTCACTCACGCGCTTGGACTTGGGAAATCATACAGTTGGACCTTGGCCTGTCAGGAAGTAAAGCTAGCATAAATAAATCCCTCGGAAGCTTTATCCTCCATTTGATCATGTTTACATTGCTCAAGGAGAAGAACCGTGGCCATGCCAGGTGACTCTGTTCCAAGACCATTTCTAGGATGATTCGAATCCAGGTACGGCGCCTTTTTCAGGGAACAGCGGGCGGTGGCTTACTGACCATGGCCCACTTGTTCCCCTCGTAGATGGCTCCAGACCTGGTCATCCCATCCCGGAAGTTGTTTTTGAGATGACTTTTTTGTTGCACAACGAACGCCTTTGGGTCGGTTGGGGCAACTGACCCACTTCGAAGCGTTTTGCCCCGTGCGCCATTCTGGTAGAGTTTGGCAACTTGTTTCCGTAAGATTTCGGGAATCCACGCCAACCCCCACCCCAGCCTCCGGTCAAAGGGCATATGAGGTTCGTCAAAATGAGGACACATATTTCGCCGTGGCTCTGGTTCTTTCTCTCTCTTTTTTTGAGAGATGGTCTTTGGCGCCCTTTTCTGCCTCCAGAAGCTTCCAGGCAACAACAATCAGCACATTTTCCAAAGGCGGCGTCAAGGGAACCTCCCCAAAGTCGGATGGGGCGTTGGCCAGGGCACCTGCTCCTTTCGCTCCTGGCAAGTGGAGATCAGAGACCCGTCGGGCAGCTGGGAGCAGGAAGCGATAGGGTTCGTCGGGTTCGTCGATTGGACCATAGGCTTCCTTTTTGGTTATGGTGAAGCATAGATGGCGATTCCTGCTTGACCGCAAGGGTGATTTTATAATCATCTACCAGGGAAACATAAATTGATGTTCAACCAAACGGACACCGCTCTGGGTTGGAGAACCACGGTGGTTTGTTGCTTTCATTTGCTGAAATGAAAGCACATATTTATTTTCCCCTGGTGGTTTTGAGGGGAATCTCTCGCTGGAAGTATTCTTATTTTCTGCTGGGGGCAGTCTAGCCATACAGTTCAGGGATCAAGGATTCTCGATTCTCAGATGGCTCCTAGAATGGAAGGGTAGTGAAGCCTTGGAACAGCTGGTACTTGCCCACCCTTTGCCCCCGGACAAGTCGACAGCTCAGGGGGCCCGCAAATCTATATATATATATATATGTATTCTCATTCTAAAGAAGTTACAGCTTGAGCAAACGCACAATGTGCATCATCCATGTATTCAGGGGTCAACGTAGATTCCTGGGATCGGACGCAAACCAAACAAGAACCCCCCCCCCATCGGGGCTGCCTGAAGGACCCGGACAAGGATGCCCCCCTTGTTTCGAGCTTTTTCAGGAGGCCAACAGGCGCTGCTCCGAAGCTCGAATCCATCAACCCAACTTTTAGGGTAGCAAACACGTGGGTGTGTCGTTTTTTCAGGATCGGGACCCCCCAACTTAAGGGCATTACTTTCGGTGTCCTTTAAAACCACTCCAAAAAGGGTACTCTCAAACAACATCTGACCCACTTGTATCCCAAAGTCAGGGTAGAAAATCAGCAATCCAAAGTCAGGCTGTCCCAAACAAAATCACCAACTCAAAGTTAGGGTTTCTCCTTTTGTTATTCTTTGAGTTGAGGTTGACAATTGCAGGTGTCTTTGTTGTTTTCCAGGCGCCTAGTTTCTATGTCGCAACCCCAAAAGGGAGACCTGTTGCCGATTCCATGAATTTGAGAGAGGCCAAAAACCACATCTTTGGGCCCTTTCCGTTCCTTTTCATTAATGAAAGGGCAAGAAACTCGCTGGTGCTCAGCAGGCAATGAGGGAATGAACCTGGGGATCCCCTGAAAGGAAGCCGCCAGTTGGATGGTTTATAAGGATCATTTCCAGATTGCCCACTGAGCACCAGCAAGTGAGGGAACCACATGGCCATGGGTCAAAAGTGGTGCACCTACCAACCAAAATGTTTACCAAAACGGTTTTGACAACCACAGCCACATGGACAACTCCAGGGGTCTGATCTCATGTTTTCCAGACCCACAACAGGATCCGCCGGCGTGCAACGGGCTCTCGTCCTTCGGTGTCACGAGCTGCCGCTCGGATGCAACACGTGGGTGGAGGGACGTCTCGTTTTGGGGGGAACCAACCCATTTACGCGTTTTTTTTCAAGGGAAACCAACCAAACAACGACCATTTTTCTTACGGTGCCCTAATTTTGAGGCAAGCCCAGTTGAATCCATTTGGCCCCTGGAAGCATTTGGCCAATTGCCTGACCAAGATAGCAACCAACAATTTGTTGCCAGGTTACTTTGTTGGCCATAGCGGAAGACCTGCTTGGATGGTCCAGGTCAAAAGTTTTGACTACACTTTGGGTCCATCAACTACCAACAAAAACATCCATTGCGGGGCGGTGAACTCAATGGGGTGCCTCTAGGGGAGAACCCCTTTACCATCAACTACCAACAAGACAGCCATCGGGGGTGGTGAAATGGCTGATTGGGGTGGGTGGTTGCGTTTTGCCACGACCTTTCTCCTTGTCGCTGTTCAATAAATGCATGTGTTTTCTTTTTTCTTTCCGGTATGTTGTGTGCTTTTTGGTTTAGCCTGGCTCACTAACCCCTGACATGTTCTTGGATCTTTTGTCACGGGGCCCAGATGTATCCCTTGGTGCTTGTACACATCATTGCCCGTTCCCAGCGCTTTTGAGTAATATTATTCCCCTTTGGACAATTCATGCCCCTCAACTTCTACCTTACAAGTCCGCCAGGAATTCCCCCCCCTTAAGGTGGGGTGAGCCCCATGACACTTCCTCAGTGGAGCAGAGGTTTGTCCAAACTTTTGCGAGGTGATAATTCCAATCTTAAGAAACCTGTTCGCCTTTTCACCCTTGGGATTACCTTCCTCTTCCCTTAGACCATCAAAACGTCACCTGCATATTCTTCATTTGCTCTGGTTAGTCCCTCATCTTAGACCGGTAATGAAAAACAAACAAACAAAAAACATAGCGATGCGGGCACAAAGAAAAGTCAGCTTTCTGAAGCTGGTTAAAGTTTAGCGTGCTGTTTTGCATGTGTTTGGCGGAGGGGTCCAGAGCAGCTCAAACTACACCCGCATGTCAGCATGTCAACCATAGCGACAGGCTGACGGGTCATTTTCCAGGAGCAAGAGAGGGAACTTTAGGGAAACAGAGTAACGGACATATGCAGTCTAGGGAAATCAGATATAGCATTTAGGGAAGCTAACAGCACACTACTCAGGTTCATAAATAGCTGCAGCCTTCTTTTTACTTCTTTGCATGGTTGTGGGTCAACCATTTAAATACCGGGTTCTGATTGTGACACATGTAGAGTCCACTCTGATTGTGACACATGTAGAGTCCACGTCCCCTTTTGTGTCTTGAACGAATGACAGGGGGCCCCCCACCTGGTTTCGGCTACTGCCATTTTCAAACGGTAGGAAGCGGAAGGTCCCGAAAGAGAAGTTTGTGGCCGCAGGTTTGGCGGCCAGTACTTGGTTAAGGAATGAGTCGGATCCCCGAAAGGAAACCACGAGTTCCGAAGCGAAGCAGCGAGTGGGAGGTGTTCACCTTCACCCTTTTTGTTCATGTGCACGGTTGTTGTCCCTTTTTAAAACCAACGGGCGTACTCACCTTGGGCCTCTTTTGAAATGACCTAATATCTTGAGGTTTACTAACTACGAGCCATTATTCTAGGGGTACCTTTCTCATTCTTTCTAGGAATCCTTCTTTCTAGAAAGCCTCCAGAATCACAGGTAAAACGGCTGGTTTTTGAAAAGAACGATTTTTGACAATCATGGGGAATCAAGCCCGATAATTATCAAAATTATTTGGGTTGGGGGTAAGGCTGAGGTAGTCACCAGGGTTTCGACCCTACGAGCACATCCACCCAGACAATCAGGTACCATCGCGAACCTGGCCTGCCAGACCGGCTACATCATCCAGGCGCGGATCGAACCGTCGCAGGACAGCACCAAGTCCCATTAAAGACCTCGAGGATGTGGTGTGCGACCTCATGTTGCGGATGTGTCAGGTATGAATTCATGAACAACGCAAGGGGAGAAGGTAAAAACGGGGGCACAGGAATCTGCCCTCCCCGCTAATACCCAGTGCCTGCTTCTTTGTTTGCCCAATGTTCTCCCGCAAAGCCTGCGGCGATGCAAGGGAAACCAAAGGACCCCTTTAATTGGAAACGCTTCGCGTTGCCCGCCTCGGCCCAGCCTAGTTTGAGGGAAGGGTCAGGAACACCGAAATCCAGTGTTGGGAAGGTCCGAATCCTACCGAAAGCTTGTGACCGCACCAGTTCGCCCGTGCTAGTTCGATGTTCGGAAGCCGTCCTGCTCGGAAGGTTTGAAATCCAAAACCAAGACTGTCAGCCTGGGCTGAGCTTGGGCAGCCGGACTGGGGGGCTGGGGCACGTCAGACAGGCTTAGTAGCTGGCGTAGCTTGAGACCAGTCTCAGACACGTGAGACTGGTCGTTGGCCTGAGGCCAGTCTCAGACACGTTAGACAAACCTGACCTTGGCACGCTGGGCTGAGCCTGCAGCAGGCGGGCTGAGGGACTGGGCCTGAGCCTAGTCTCAGGCTGGCATACTTTGAGACCAGTCTCAGACTGCGCCGAAGGGGCTGGGGCTGCTGGATGACTTGGGGCCAGACGCGAGGGCACGTCAGACAGGCTTGGTAGCTGGCATAGCTTGAGACCAGTCTCAGAGCCTGAGATGCACCGGGGCCTGGGCTGGGCAGGGTGGGTTGCTGGCTGCCGGGCAGCCGGACTACGCTGGGCTGAGCTGTGCTTGGGCGGGTTGCTGGATGGGTAAGGCCTGTTTCATACACACTTGGGCCTGAGGCTGGGTGGCCAGACGTAAGACACGCCAGCAGGCGACTTTGAGACCAGTCTCAGACTGCGCTGAAGGGGTGGGCCTGCTGGATGAGTTGGGGTCAGATGCGAGCAGGAGGTCGGCCTGGGCTGCTTAGCCGGACTGAGGGGCTGGGGCACGTCAGACAGGCTTGGTAGGTGGAGTAGTTTGAGAAAAGTATCAGACAAGTGAGATTGGTCGTTGGCGTGAGGCCAGTCTCAGACACGTTAGACAAAACTGACCTTGGCACGCTGGGCTGAGCCTGGTGGGCTGGGAGCTAGGGGCCGGCCTAGTGGGGGATGACTTGGGGCCGTGCTTGGGCGGGTTGCTGGGCTAGGCCTGTTTCAGACAAGCTTGGGCCTGAGGCTGGGTGGGCTGGGGTTGCTGGTTGGGCTGGGCCTGAGCCTAGTCTCAGACACGTCTCCTGGCCAGCAGGAGGCCATGCTTTTCAGGACCAAAAAAGCAATCGACAAAAATGGACCCATGGAGCTGGACGCCGACGAACCCCGAAAATTTCAAGGCCCGCCGGACAGGATTTTGGGCCAGCCGACATGGGTGGGGGGGGGTGGGGGGTGTTGGGGGAGGGGAAAAGCGAAGATTCTCTTTGGAGAAGAGATCTGAGCGCCCTTGGCCCCTTTGGGGCCGAGGCGAATTCATGTTGTATATTGCCGGCTTGTAAACCACGGTTCTGAGCTTCCATTGTGTGTTTGTTGCTTTTAGCGGTGGCTGGAACCAAAGCACCAGTGCACGCCTCCGAATCCCAACTATTGGACCAGTATGGTCGCAATGGTCAATAGTTCATTGCCAACAGATGCCTTGGGTTGCTCTTGCCAAACAGTCAACTCCGTTTGGAGGGCCCCATCTTTTGTTTGGACATGTTTGGACCCGTTGTGGAAAAACTGGTATACAGTCGAAGCTGCAGACCCTTTGTTTTGACTTTGCCTTGTAGCCATCACTTGTTGACTGGAAACTATTTTTTGTGGAGTGCTGAAGTAGTGCTATCTTGCCCAAAGAACCCGCAAATCAAAGGGGTTGGCAGAGGGTGTGCTTCCTACGCCACACCTTTGTTTCAACCTTAGAACTCAATCTTGTGGCGTGTTTTCATCCACTACAAGCCCAATAAAGTGGGTTCCGTTTTTGAGGCTACCCTTTCTGGGGTTGATTTTTGAGGGGAACCACCCCAAGCAACAAGGCAGTTTCCCTTTCGACCATGGCACTTTTGAAGATGTCACGCTCGAGCCTTAGGAAACTTGCCGGACTCCAAACTTGTGGCCAACCTTGCGGTCTAGGTTGGGTATCACAGCTGGTGTTGCCCCATGTTGCCTTGTCGCTTGGGGTGAGTGGTTTTTGTTGATGGGCCCCTTAAAAGGGTGGTTTCCCTGTGGTTCCCCGAAGAAACAAAACAGCCCCAAAAAAGTCGAGTGGTTTCCCTGCGGTTCCCCGAGAAAGAAAAAAAGGGTAGCCCAGGGTAGCCTCAAGAGCCGGAACCCGGGCGGGACCCCGGGCGCGCGTGCCAGGTGCGCCAGCAGTGCCAGCGCGATGCCGCCACTTCGGACTGGAGTCGGCCAGTCAGCGGCAGCACGCTGGCGCCGTGGTTCGAACTTCAAGTGATCTGAAAACATGTTCTCCAATTTTGTAGCGAGGCAACAATTAGCCCAGTTTTGTAGCTGGTGATGCCATCGGACTTACCGCAGAAGTCCGGCCAAAAGTTGTATCTCCGATACTGGAAGCTTAAAGCGGATTTTGTAGCGAGCTCTCCGATTCGGAATTCGTGGGGAGACGAGCGAAAGCCATGCCAAAGATCCTTTACCTGCAACTCCCTCAATTCAGGTTTTGGAACTATACCTGCAAAATTAAGTAAAGTAAATCCCTCAATATCTTCAATTCATAGTAAACTTTGCAGAGGCGTGGAGGTTGCCGCTGAACTATGTGTTGGGGGAATATGCTCTCCGTTTCGGACTTGAGTCACTGATTTTTCAGTTGCTGTGTTGGCTATAATGTTTATGGAAGTTTATAAATGTTTGCAAACCTGATGGGGGTACAGTATGTGAATGTATGTGGGCTTGCCACACAAAGATTTTCCATTTTCTGATCCGCAAGGCGTGATATTGTCGTAGGAAGAGTGAACCCACGAACGGCTTGCACCAGTAGGGTTGGCCCTTGAGCAGTCCATGTTTTCTCTTTGTTTGGACGGAATATCTGCAAGGTCAGCAACTGGAACTGTTGTTTTGCAAGAGTAACATGATGTTTGACGTTGCAGGCGTATTCGTTTCAGGTTTGTTTGTCCGTTTTGAGGGGGATCAAGTTGTCATTTCCGATCCTTTCATTTCAAAGGCTTCATGGGGTCAACTTAGGGTTGTTTCTAGGTCTATAAATGGAGGTTGGCGTACAGGTAGCTATTGGGATGATTGAGGATGATTCAGGATATTTCACGTGCAAGTCAGGGAGAACTTTTTGGGTCGGATTTGGAATGCCTTTAGATCCAGCAGGAAAATGCAACAGACAACGACGTCGGAAATCGGAAATCGGAATGAACCAGTTGCTCTGACAGATTGACGGTGCGCAGCGCAGACCTTTTGACTGTTGGCCTTTCATGGTTCGATTTGTTGTCCCTTTCATCATGCCGTTTGGGAATTTAACCCACACCCTGCAGACGAGGTATGGGTTACCAAAATGGTTCTGTCAACATCGCAGAACTTGTGAAAGGGGTCTAAGTCAAGTGAAGTTAGATGTAGGCTGCCCGAAGCAGCCGGAGTTCCCGGTGATGTTCCTGAGGTCAGGCGTTTGGAGGTTCCACGTTTTAGGATCTGCATCACCATCGTTTTCACGCAGGCTTACTTCGGTTTGCCAGAAACCAACGAGATGGCAACTAGTCTTTGCATCTGCGTTTAGTCTGGCGTTCGCTTCTTCTGAGAATAGCGGGTGTAAGCACCACATGTGTTTGTACCAAGCGCCTGTTTCCAAAGTGCCAAGTGGCTTCCACCGCATTAACCCAGAGATCCAGCTGCGCTTTGAGAGAGGTTGTGGGGGGTCAAAGTGTCACCTTAGGTGCCCCCTGGAGAGGGCCCCAAGAATGGGGGGCTGTCCCCGGGCTGAGAAGGATACCTGGCAGGATGGTTGATTTCTGGATTTAGGGTCCTTCGCCCGCTTCCCACTGGGGCCCCATCCAGCCCAAAAATGGTCGCTGCGATTTCGTTTTGCGGAATCAACATCCTCGTTCCGGTTTTCGAGTAATGCTCATAAGTTCGCTTCCTGGTTCTGAGAACGCTTCCATTTCCATGTACGATTTAGCAGCTGAGTACGTTGCGCTGGCGGCTGAGCAAGATGCCGGGGGCGAGCGCGGGTACGTTTTTGTTTTATGACCGCGGATGCATTGTATGTTCTTGACGTGAGTATGAAGGTGAGCAGAGAATTGTGATTCCACGAACAACATGGGACACCACCATTTTTTTTCTTGGGGGGGTTCCACGCCACCCTTCCAAGTAGGATTTTGTTTTACGTCCGATTCTGGACTTGATGCTTTGGAAAAAGGCACGTTCTGCGTTGGCTTCCCTTCAGAATTAGCCTGCCAACAACAAGCCGTTTCCCAAGTAGGGACGATTCGCCGGAAACGTTTAGGCTACGGTGGGGCCCAATTGCCTGCAGCCGGCAGGGCAGCCGACTGCGCTGACGGCCCCTCCCCCAGCCTTTTTGGCCGTGAGAAAAGTCCATGGTTCCCCATGATTTTTATTCTTTTTGGTGGGATGTGTGTGTGTGTGAGAGTTGTTTGTTGGTTTTTGTGTTTTTGGGTCAGAGGGCACCCCTTTTTTGGTGGTTTTAAAGGACAGCCCAAAGGGAAAAACACTTTTTGCCTTGAACAAGATCCTATGTCCTCTTTAAGGTTTGAACCATTACCACTCGAGTATTCTGGTCCATTTAGGTCTCCCGTGGTAGGGGACACCCTGTCCAGTGGTCGAATCTTCACGGGGAAAGTGATGGTCGGATTTCGTTGAGTCTTTACAGACCTGCGCCGCCTGGGTGCCATGGGGTTTTCCCTGAGTAACAATCAGTTGGCCATGGATCCCCACCCCACCCATGTTGCTGGCAATCTCCAAAGGTGTACCGATCGCTTATGCCAAGTTCTCGAGCAATGATCCCAAAGAGTGGTGTTTGATGCTGTGATGCTGTCCTGAACATCTCTACTGCTATTGGATCTATAGACTTTAACATTTTGGATTCCCCTCATATTTCCTTTTAACCAACAAAAAGTTTGTTTTTTTTTGCTGCGGCACGGAGGCCCCCCCCAAACAAAATAGACCCACAAAGCCCCTAATTAGAGTTGTCTCCTTGGGATGGGAGGTTTTTTTTTGAAAAAACATGGGAACTTGCGGGTGTCAGTTGGACCCAGAAAAGGAAGAAGTCCAACTCCTTTGCCGAGGGAAGTGGCAATGTTTTTTTTCACCGAGCCCAAACGCTTAAAAGAGATTTGGCGGCCCGCCCTTGCTTGAGCAACCATTTTTTGGCGGGTTTGGATGGGAGCCAAACAGAAAACCGAATCCCCTAGAAACTGACGCACCCATTTGGCCATGGGCCATGGGTCATAACCTATGCCTTCATTCTGGGGTGGATGAACACCCATGTACCACCTATTTTGATGTTCACCAGGGGTACAGGGTTTTGACCCACACCCATTTCTTCTGAAGGCAAACCAAAATGAAGCCTCTTTGGGTTCACCCAGCGAGGCAACGGAGTCCCCGTCCACTTCCGACGAGTGCCTCGCTCAGAAAAAACAGGAGGCATCCGTTTTTGTGAGTCAACCCCCTGGTAACTTGGTGGCAAGCCCAGCCATCCGGTTCCTTAGCTCTTTAGACTTTTTATAGTTGGTTTAGTGGTTTAACCCAGTAAAAGCTAAACTTTTTGCAGGGGATCTGAGGACAGCCCAGTTGGACCATGGCTTAGGCCATTTTGACAAGGATAGACAATTGGTTGGTTTCCTTCGGACAAGATTGAAGCTTGTGACGATGTCATATCACCGCATAAACCAACATGGTTGAAGGTTTTCATTTTTCGGGGGCCAAGGCCTGATAGATGTGTTTTTGGCCCCTGCCCGAAACCGCTGCCAGGTTGGAACCAGTTTAGCTGGGAACCCCCCACAGCGAACTCAGAGCTTTTCTCAGTGATGCGCTTGCAAAGTTTGCATTTGAGCAAGGGTTTGAACGATTCTACTCCCAGATTTCGTGGGGATTTCTTACCTGTTGGGCTGGCAAACTGTAAGTTGTTTGTTGCTTGGTTTGAAGACCTTCATGGTTTGTAGTGCAGGCCTAAACAGCGTTGTTGTTTGTTTCCAGCCAGTCAGCAGGTCATATTTGAGTATTTCTCAAGACTATAGAAGCCCGTCAGCTTCCCAACATTCAAAGGTGGTTGCCTCCCTATTTTGAGACCCATCAGTTGAAAGTCGTTGGCGCAACCTCATTTGGTTTGATCCCCTCATTCCCGATGAGAGGGATCAGCCGCTCTGAGCCAAAACCCCGGGTTTTTCACTGGGATTCAGAGAGATGTTCTGGTGGGGCCCCGAAAGATTTGCCCTTAGGTGTAAACCAGTTGGCACCAGTTTGCCAGAAACGAAGGCCGACGAATTTTGACAACTCTCCTTTCTCTGGGATTGCACTCTTGGATGACCCAAAGTGGTCTGAACAAAACAGATGGTCGGAAAGAATATCAAATGAGTCACAATCGAAACCCGGTAAAAATTGCTTGACCCAGAACCATGTAAGAAAATATCAAGGCGGCAGCAGCTATTTCTGGCTGGGACTGTCCCTTACCAACCTGCATCTACCTGGGTTTTGATTGTGGCTCCAATGTCTCAGTTTCGCAGCGAAAACGTACGATCCAGGGTCTAATGCACAAAGCCGAGACGGATCCAACATGGCTGCGAACTCGAATTGGGGAACACCCGCAAACAAGGTCGGTGGCTATGAGTCCCAATGTTTGATGTCAACACCGGGGCCCCCCAAATGCATACTACCTGAATGGGCCCTGTTTCTTCAATCCCGCTCAAAGGGGTGGCTTCGTAGTTTGAAGCCCTCGAGTTCAGGAGTTAGCCTTGGGGTAAGTCCCCCACCTCAGTTGACCCCAAAATTATTTCGCTGATTCCTCTTGATGGGCACAGTGAAGTCCTTGTTGCCCAGAGTCAGCAAGCTCCAGGCTGACCCTGTCCTGGATAGCTGGCGCCCAGCAGGACCAGGGGGGGGGGGGGATCAGGAGATGTCCCAACTCAGCCGAGTGAAAATTAGAAATTCACTCGAATTGATATGGTTGTTGGCCTATTTGTTAGTTTGGGACGACGAGTCATTAGTAAAGGGGCTGGGCCATCAATTTCCTGTAAAATCCAGGGCCCCCCCCCCCATGTTTGCAGGGGAAACACTATGTTTGTTTTTGAAAAAAGGGGGTATTTTCCGTGGGTTTGTTGGTAACCATGGCAACCATCCATTTTTCTCTTGGCGTTTGAAGGGTGAGTTTCTTAGTTACTCATTTTACGGGTAACTGGAATCACTGGGAAAGCCATGCCTTCTTGGTGATCCTTGGGGCAGGGGACTGATACTCAGCTTTATCTCCAGATTTGTGCGAGCTTATCGATCAGAGAGGGCATATATACCACTTGTGTAAGGCACTTCGGGCAAGTATAGACCTATATAAGTGGTATTTCTGATCTTGACATACTCTTTCCTGATGCCTGCCTCATACGCTGCATTTTGTTGTGGGAGGGGGCAAAGGGCGTGTTTAGAGTATCTTCGGGCACAGCAAATCGAGTTAGCCTTAGGTTTCGCTCTGGGGCTCCATTTGGTTCGGATCCGGGGGAGGCTTTTGGGTGGATAGAGCTTTTGAACCAATGACTCGGTTCCTCGTCCCCAGTTCCCAGTTTGGTCCCTGCGCATCGCCGGCTGCGTGCTGCACGAGTGACAACCATTCGGTCAGTGGAACCGCTCGTGCCCAAGCCGACCAGCAGACCATGGCTGACTGCTTCGTTTTTTGCTTTTGGATGAAGCGGCGTGACATGGTGACAGGCAGTCGTTGCATTGCAGAATGCGGACGTATCTTCGACGTCACAGAAACATGCTTCTGAAGACATGGCAGATTGCAATGCATGGATCACAGACGTGATCAGGTTTCTTAGGCGACTTCTCTTTAAGGCGCCAGTTCTTTGGATCCCCACGAGATCCTTTCACAGGACCAGGTGTTCCTTGCCTCGCCGTTCCGGATTTTAGTCCTGCGCCTGCGTAGGACTCCCAGTTCCTGAACTGGCACGTGGAGCTCTACCGGACCACCTTCGCTGCTTGGAAAGGACGAAACCTTCCGCTTCGCACTCGCTTTTTTCCCTTGGCCACCTGGGGGTTGATCAATCTTCCACTTAGGGCCCCCAAATGAGCAAGGTGGGTGTTTCCTCATGTGGGAGAGATCGTGTCTTGTTAGTTCCAACCATTGGTATCCAACCGTCATCCCATGGTAAAGGACCTTTTGATCAACCTGTTGAGCCCTGCTTTTCGGAACACCGCAGGCGAGGTTTGCCTGCTGACCGTTTTGGAGGTACCCCAAGAAAGGGCCTCGGCGCTTTCAGGTGGTGTCGTTGTTGTCCCGCCGAAAGGCGAGCGCCATATGGTTCAGCGGAGCGCGACAATGACGCCGTGGAAGTTCCTCCCCCACTGCAACAGGATTCAGCGAAAAAATCGCCGCGGTCCTGGAGCCAAGTGCTGACCCCGGATTAATAAACTGTTGATTAATATGGGGGTGTTCCCTCCACAAGTGATTTTCTGCCCCACTAAACCCAGGGAGAAGCACCCCCCTATTGACAAACTGGGGTTCAGCAATCCGGGGTGACCCCTTGTGGGCGTTGCTGCTCATCAACAGCCCCGCACCTTCAAGCCACGTAAGTTTGAGCCACGAATCAAATGGCCCAAGGATTGTTGGGCCTTAAGGCCGGCAAGGAGCATTTTCCGCCGAAAGATGAGAGAGCACCAGGGGCTGCAATGCGGATCAGTTTCCCTTTTTGGTGGTGTGAGTCGCTTTTGGAGGGGTGATGTTTGAGGGGGGCATCTGAGCAGGGCATCTGAGCAGGGCATCTGAGCAACGTTCAATATTCACCATGTTCTGGCAAGGGAATGGCATGACACTCCCAGTTTCTAGAAAGAGGTGACTCACCAACAGCCCAGTGAACTCGAAGACACGCATATCAGGAGCCCGGCAAAGACGTGCCTCAGGTTGCTGGCCAGCCGGACCCCAGCCAGGAGCAGCAGCAGACGGTGTGCCCAGGCTTGTTCGGCACGTGGCCATGGTGCTATCCAATGGTTTTGGTGGGGATTGGGGGTTGGTTGGGGGTACAGTCCTTTGAAAAGGCACTTGAATCAAACATCCCAACCTGTGCATTTACTTTTTCCTGCAAGTTCAGGCTTTCGAACTTTTCGGATGTCAGTTTTTTGGTTGGCAAGCTGAAGGTGGCACCGCAAAAAGCTGCAAGACAAACTCCAGTCCGTCAAGCCGGCAATGTCACGGTCGTCAAGCCGGTCATGACAAGACTCCGTGCCGCAGGTTGCAAGCCAGCAACCGGACTAATCAGCTCCCTCCCTGAGTCTCCTCACCAATGTTGCCATTTCAGACAAGGGTGAACAATTTCATCACCCAATAGTTGTCTCGCCTCGAAAGGAAAACCTGCGATTAGTGATTAGAGCTACCCCCCTCCCCCTCCCACCCCTTAAAAGTCCCAAACAGCTAATTGACATGCAGTTCTACTTTTCCCTGTGCAAAACACAAGCAAGAAACACAAATGCCAACCTGTCTTCCAACACTACCTTCATTTACAGTTTCAAGCATTGCCATAGAAAAAACAAGTTTGTTACTACTGGTTTCAAGAAGCCAGATTTGACAAGCTCTCACAGGCGAGCCCCCCTTCAAGCTCAGTCGCAGCAATTTGCAGACCTGCTCGTTTGTTTTGGGGTCGGTACCCCTTTGGTGGCAAAGGGACACCAGAAGGACAAACGAGTCCATGATGGTGGTCTGAAAAAAGAGACTCCCAAATGGTCGTCCAACACCTACTGGCGGCTGCGAAGCCTTCAAAATGTCTAAACTGTTTGCTCGCCCCTGAAAGCCAGCCGGAGTAAGTTGAGGTTTGGGCTTGCCTTCTGTACTCAATGCCTACAACTGCAAGCTTATTTCTGGCACCCCCTTGGAAATTAAGCCGTTTGCGAGTTGGCTAGGGAAGCAAACACCTTGAGAAGCTCGTAGAAACCAAGCGGTCGATGGCCAACATAATTTGTGGTGCCAACACACGTCAAGGGTTGACTGGTGGGTTGTTTGGGGATGTAGATTCGAGTGTGAGAAATTCCGCTTAATGATAACTGCTGACAGTACCCCCCCCCTAAGGTCGTCAATGACCCAACAAGTGATTTTAGAAGGCGCAATTCGCGAGTCCTCTTTGATCAGCTCTGGTCCTATTCTGGTCCTCTCCCTGTGCACCTTTGGGCGGCAAGCACGGCAAGCAAGAAGTCCGGACTGGGCGCCTGGGCAGGCATGTTGGACCGATCCACTACGTCGTGCACGTCCTCAGGACAGCTCCGGGCTTTCCCGGGCTCGATGTCGGGGTTTATCTCTGAGTCGAGACCTGATTTTCGATGGGGGTTATGCCCACCTGATTACCAATTTTGAGGGCTTGCTAGTCCGTGAGTTAGCTTGCCGTATCAGGTTGGAAGCATTTGAGACAGCGTCGCCCTTGGCTAAGATGAGGTAACAAGTTTCAGGTTTAGGTCTTACCGCTCACCATGTCAGCCCTAAAGGCCACCAGAACGCTTACTCGTGATGGAAGATTCCTGAATTGGGGATTCCCTTATTTTCCACATTGGGAATCATTGCACTTTGGCCAGATCACGCTGCTGTTTCTGCTTGTGCCTCCGCCGCCCTCAGCGAGGATTGGCCCACGGGGAG
>CAUJNA010002569.1:725000-830000 GCA_963377175.1 Effrenium voratum
GCTTGTTTGTTTGACACAACTGTATACGTTGCGTTTTTGTTCGTTGAAGCACACATATTGTGCTGTTCGTTGCCGATGCAACCAGGAAATGACCTTTTGTTCTTCACTTCTTCGGTTTTGTTCATGTGCAGCGGGGAGCTGCAAAGAAGACATGCCAACATGCCAGGGTTGTGGACCCCCCGAACAAATACCCAACCTTGTGAAGCTTGAACAGTCTAAATATGGCCTTAAGGCTGACCAAGGCCTTTCCGGGCAAAAGGCGATAGGTCAAAATTCAGAGCCAACCTGGGGGAGCCATGCAGCCAGTGAAACCTTGTCAGGTACCCTTTTGGTTGGTTTGAAAGGGAAGCCACGGTTTGAGGGGGTCCCCTAAGAAAAGATAAATCCACCTGAGTCACAATCAAAACCCGGGTAGATGAAGGTTAGTGAGGGGCAATCCCAACCATAAATAGGTGCGGCCGCCTTCTTCATCCTTTACATGGTTCTGGGTTCACCATTTTTGTACCAGGTTTTGATTGTGACTCACCTGGTGAGTGACGCAGCATCCGGGGCCAACATGCCTCGCCGCCTCGCCCTGGAGGCTTGGACCGAGCCAGAGGGCTGCCGCTTCGTGACCAGCGTCTCCGCCACCAGCTGTGTGGCCACAGGTGCCAACGAGTAGAGGTGCTGTGGATTGGCACAATCCATATGTTCAACCCCCATGACAAGAATGGTTGACCCAATTTGGATGATGACAATCCTTAGCCAAACAATGGTAGTTATATGAACCCTCATTGAGTTCATGGTGGTTTCAACCCCAGAGACAGGGGGGGTATATATCTTGTTTATTGGCTTACGGTTTAAACCAGGGGTGGTCCAGCCGTATCTTGTTTATTTTCAGGGCTTTTCAGGGAGGGGTAGTGGACCCCCACTGCCACCAGTGAAAGATTTGGTATACCCACGGTGTGATTAGAGGGGTGGGAATCTACCTATCGTACACTCTATTTCACCAAACGTGGTCCATGGACAATAAATGAAGGGTCTCTGTGAATAGTGGGTGTGTGTGTGTTTTGTGAGGCACCACTGTGGGGGTACCCGTATATTGCCCACCCAAAATTGAAGGACACCATGTTTAAACTATCTCGCGATGGTTCCAAAGGTCTGGCTGTTCAATGATGCCCTGTAGTCAGGCAACCCTCAGTTGGTTTGGATTGCTAGTTTGGAATTGGATGTGAAGCCCTGGTTCTTGTAAATGGGAAACCACACCTGCACCAAAAACCAATCCCACACCCTTGAATGGTTGGTTTCTGAAGCGAAGGACGGGTGAAGAGAACGGGGAATCAAACCTTGGTGGCTCCCAGCCATCCCCTTCGCTTTTTAGCATTTCGTGCGGTTTTCCATTTGGCCCCTTAACAGTGAAACTTTTAGCGGGGGATCTGAGGACAGCCCAGAAATCTTGGAACTCGGAAGCTGCATCTCTCTCTCCGGCGCAGGCCTTCAGTCCAACACGGCCTACGTGGCCCGAGCGTCGGTCATCTGCGACGAGTGCTCCAATACCCCGCCGGGGCAGCGCGTGCCCTGCGACAACGCGGAGCCTCGGACACCGAACGTTTCTTTTTTCTTTTTTTTCGTTGTTGTCGGAGGGTCTTAAGATGTTGTCGCGAAAAATGCGCGAAAAAGGTTGCTAAATATGTTGTTGTGTGTTTCCTTTTTTATTTTCTTTTTCGGGTGCGTAAATCCGTTGAGGGAGTCCCTTTAAAACAACCAACAGTTGGACGGTTCAAAGGGGTCATTCCATTTCCTAGGTCCCCCAGTAGTGCCCTTTTACTCTTTTTGGGGGAGGGTTCCCCTACTCAAATAGACTACAGAAAAAAGGGTACCCTTATTCTAACCTCTACTGGAGGACCTAGGTTTTCTTCGGGTGAGTAAATCCACGGGCGGTTCCATTCTTGTTTGCTCATATTTGAGGGGTAACCTGAACAAGTCTCGCCGTTTGGACATTTGTTTTACAGATAATTCTCCCTGGGAGTCAAGTGGAAGTGTATGGTCAACCGCGGATGAATCAACGGAGTAGGGCTTTGTTTCCGCTCTAAATGTGATTTGGATCCCTCCTTCGTGGGGCATGCCAGCGATTCGAATCCGCCAAGGAAAAGAACTGGGTTCCAGCGAACGGTTCCTTACCTAGGTTCAAGGGATTAGACATGAACTCCTTGAGAGGTGTGAAAAAATGTTTGGGATCATTTGGCCAAGCGTAACACACACCGCTCATGTTTGTGTTCTCAAATCAAAGACCCCAAATTGTCGAGCTTTCAGTCATGGTGCCGTTTTGTTTCCCAGTATCAAGGAAAACACATGAAAGGACGGCCCTTCTGCTTTCAGTGTTGAAAATTGATGTCCCTGGTTCCGTGTTGCTCTGCCAGTGCCATCGATTCGGTTTGAGCATGTCCGCGCATTTCAAGTCTTGGCAGGGTTTGAGCCATGTGTGGCTTGTTGCTTCAGGTTCTGGTTCCATTTCCTGAAGGCCAAAAGGTCTGCGGCTGGGCCGAGCGTCGCCTTGCCAACATGTCAGGCAAGCCTCGACTGGTTTGGATTGGAGCTTTCGGATTTGGATTGGAGGTTCTGGTTCTTGTAGAGATGGGACACCATCCTGAAATATCCTGAACCTCCAAAACGCCGGGCCAAACCACCAATTAGTTGGAAGCTCATCGTTTGACTTGCCACTTGCCGCAACCCAATCTACCCATGGAACTTGGTCGGGGTGCAGGAAGGCATCAAACCTTGCTTGTTTGGGTGACAGGAAGGAGTGATGCAGCCCCGGCAGGGTAAAGACCACCCCAATAATTTCGCTGTTTGTTGCTCACGTCTTCCCTTCTTGTACTATGTTGGCATTTGCCATAGGGCTCTGGGGAAAAATCGCTGACCTCGAAGCAATTGCTGAACTTCGTTGGCCTTTGGTTCGGCCGTTTACCCGATTTTGCGCATGATTTACGGCGGGATTCGCTGTTTTTGCTGGGATGCCAGGTGTTTGAGAAGCGAGGGAACGGCTCCCTGAAATCAAGCTAAAAACTGCTCCAGTCCTGCGTCGTTTCATCTTTTCGGAGGGGGTGTCCTTTGAACGTCGAGTACCAACTACATGGTTGTCGTTGGGAAACATTTTACATTTTTGCTTATTGTGGTTAGTGGGAAATCCCCACTTAACTGCTAAAAAATAAGTTTTTGCTCCCCTTCCAACGTCAAGCAAGCCTATGGGTGTTTTCCTCGTGTCCGCTGGAGGTCTGGGGATTTGAATGGCATAATGGATGCAACTCCCCAAACAGAAACCAACATGGCATGGATCATGTTGTTTTTGCCAGACCTATTGAGCACCCAGATTGCCTGGGTCCGCCCAGGACACTGCAGACAGCAGATGCGAAGTGCCCGAAGCAGGAGGACGATGGAAGAGCATGTTCCTCTAACAAGGACCCTCTTGTATATAAGGTTCCATGCTTGTATGCTTGGTGATTCCCAGCCATCCACTTAGTTTTTTTGTTGCTTGTAGTTGGCTTAGTGTTTGAATTTCCATTTAACTCACTAAAGGTTAAACATTTAGCAGGGGATCTAAGAACAGCCCAGTTTGGGAGAGTCACTTCGAACTTCAGCTGTAAGTTTTAGAAGTCCTCAACTTTGGAATCCATCGGGTTCCTTTTGTTGGACACCTGTTTTTTGGTGTTGACATAGAAATGTGTCTTTGAGGGTAGCTCATTGGGGTTGTTATCTAGCTTGTTGAAAACCTAATCCCAAATTGATTAGCGAATTGCGGATTGTGCAGTTTACTGATTGTTCGGTTCATGCTCCAGCATACGGTTTTGACTCACAATGTGGAGCCGCGCGGATTACGGATTGAGAAAATAGCCAGCCAGAACAAGGATTAAGCGCCCCACTGGGTTATATAAACAAACCAAAAAACCACCTCTTTGGGGGTCCCCTACCTTAAGAAACACCCAGCGAGCACTTTGCCTGTAGTGTATGTGAGTCACAATCAATACTTGAAGCTTAATAGGGGCCCGGTCGCAACCATAGCTAAGCGCGGCCGCCCTTATTTTTCACCGAAAGGTAGCCATAGCTAAAATGAGTTCTTTCTTGCTTTAGCAAGTGTAGGGGCAGCAACTTCCCGACCGCTGTCATAAATCAATTGGTTGGGAAACGGAACCGCCCCCCCCCAAAAAAATAGTATAAAGGGGGCTCCTGGGGTAGGGGATTTGCAGGTTGGGTTTTCAGAGTTCAAGGTTCATTTTCAGCAAGCCAACGATTTTGTTCATTTTACCGAGGGGGTTTCTGGCGGATTTTCTGGGGGAAAACAGTTCAGTTTTCAACAGTGTTTTTCAATCGAAAGGGGTTAACACATATTGTTCAGAATTTCTTGGTAATTCATTGGTGGAACATGTTTGGTGTTGGGGTTGGGGTATGCGTTGGGATTTTCCCACCGGCCCCTGTCGTGCCACGACATCTTCGCCATCATCCCTGTTTGCGTCGGGGCTCTCAGTTTGCTGGCGTCAGAATCTGGGCATCTTGTTCAGTTTCTAGAAGGGATTTTTGAGCGGTTGACGTTGCCCCTGCTACCCTGTTCATTGCTCCATTCAGCCACGGAGAAGAGCTTAGCGTTCGATTTGCATCCACAGGATTGAAGGCAGCCGGGTTGCTGATAGGTGGCATGACCATCACCAGGAGATGGGAAAGCGAAAGAGGTGCAACGAGGAACTCGAAATCAGGCTGGAGAAAATGGGTGCTAGCTTGCGAGTACTCGGATTGCCGGAAGACATCGAGAAGGGCCTTTGCGAGGATGACCCAGCCGTCGCACTAGACTGGGACACGGCCCATTTGCAGGCGATGGTTGATGCCATCAATGCAGCTGCCGCAGTGCCTCCACCGTGGGTTGCTGGGGCTTATCCCATTACCCCCACACAGCTCCAGCAGGCCATCCTCGCCCGTGTTCAAGCATTGGCGGGTGGCGGAGGCGTTGTGGGGCGGTTTGTTCTGGCGCCCCACACAACGCAGCAGTATGGGAACAAAGTGCAGCTGGGTTTTCTCGGCTTGGACCCACTCTTTACTGCCCAGCGTGCGTACCAATCGCGCGAGCCCATGTGCTTGCAGACAGGAGGAACGCCACGACAGCTGTGGCGGACCCGATCCCAGCCCCACCAGCCCCAGGAGCGGCGCTGAGCCACAGTAGCTTTGGCAAATCGGCTTTTGAGCCACAGCAGGCGGAGATGGAGACTGTTCATCGAATCCTCTTGATCATGGGATCATTTCCCGCAATACTAGTCACCGCTGATTCACAAAGAGTGTGAGAAGAACTCCATGAAATACAAAGGCCGCAAAGACTTCACCGGTGGATTGCCAGGAAAAAGCAGCGTGCTGAAGCTGAAGCCATCCTGAGTTCCTGAAGCTCAAATCATCCCAAGGCGTGTTTGTCTTTGTTGTCCCCTCTTGTCTGCTTATGAGCTTCTGCAACCCCATGCCGACCCATCGTGCGCCCAAGGGCTACTTGAAGCACAAGGACAGTGTCAAGAATCGACAGTCCGACCAAATGGTTGGTGGGCATCAGTCCCGGCCAAACTTTCATACCCACAAAAACGGAGTCTTCGACTCTTTCGAGGAGGAACCACCTGCTTCAAGAAGTTGGCGGCATTCAGGCGGGAAACCCGGGGAGCAATTCGTTGGTGTTGGGAACAAGCTGCTCGCCTAGACTTGTTCAAGGCCAGCCAAAAGGGAGGCTCGGCGCAGGGCTCCCCACTCTTTTTCCCAGTTGTGTGTTGCTTTTTGCGCAGTTGTTCATGGCTTTGACGGTGGTTTTTGGATGGCTTTGGGATGGTGGGGGGATCGCTTTTGCGCTGGGCATTGACAAGCGACTGTTCGCTCTTGCGGACCGGACACCCGTCCCAGGCGAGCCACAATCAACATCCGGGTAGATGAAGGTCAGTATAAGGGGCAATCCCAACCATAAATAGTTGCGGCCGCCTTCTTAATCCTTTACATAATTCTGGGTAGATCATTGTAATACCGGGTTTTGATTATGACTCGCTTTTCTGGAAACTTGTGATTCGAAGCACAGCCTCCCTCCCCCCCCAAAGCTCCGAACCCACGGCCATGGGGAATTGGGTCTCAGCGGGATCCGTTGAGATCTTAATGGAGTGAGGGAGGCTCTCCCCGGTTCGGGAAACTCAACAAAGCCAACAACTTTCGAGCCTGGTTTTGACAAGACTCCAGAAACTCACAACCCGTGGCCTCAGCTGCAACCGAAACATCCTGAAGGCTCTTTAGAGTCCTCCATGCTCCATACCCGAAATGGTCGTGGGTCAAAAATAGGTACCCAAAATGGAACCCTGGTAAATGGCGGTACATGGAAGCAAGGACTAACACCTGCGGTCCCCTGGTGGTTTTATTTTGACCCATACCCACCAAATGAACCGACTCCGGAAATTGTGACCGAGCCTCACATTTCACCAGCCGGCCATTTGAAAAGCAGCGCAGAGGAGGCAATGCATCGCCCCAAACGGAAACAGGTAGGCAAATTGACCAACATCGACTCATGGACGCAGCAAGAGCCGGGTGCTGCAAACCCGTCTCATCTATGTCTTTTTATTTGAACATGAGGGTGTCAAATGGCAGCCCTCATAGTGAGGCTAAGGGTCGTATGTTTTTTTCCTTTTTGGGGCAAAACAACGAGAAACAACAGAAAAAGAACGGCATTTTGCTCTTCTATGGCACGCATTTTTTGACCACCCGTTGATCCCCGCCAGGTCCGGCAGCGCTCTGAGCTCTCCTGACACGACCTCGGGGTCGGGCTCCGAGTCTGGCGCGGAGCCCTTCACCACGGCGCCGAGGCGAGTTGTGTGGCAAGGGAAGAGTCAACAGTCACTTTGGCATAGAATGAGATACAGTACAGCTTTATTGGAGATGGCTCCCAACTTACATGGTCAACAAGTACTGCCCATTTTCGCGAAAGGGAAATTGCTTCTTAACATGCTCAAGCTGTTGAGCTCCATGCACACCTGAATGGTATTCGATGCAAGCCCCTTCCTTTACGGTATCCTACCTTTCGTGTCACAATGTGATTTTATCACATCTTATTACCGGCTGATAAGATCCCCTTGAGAAGCAAGCGCTTTTTCTCTCTCTTTTTTTCTTTGCGGGGGTACCCTGTTAAGCTTGGTTTGCACCGGCTGACAGATATCTGTCAGTGTGCCTTCCGGTTGGATGATAGGAATCTAGGACCATCCCGAACTGGTGGTGTGGATTGGCGTGGTTTTGGGTTGGAACCGAGCCCCTGGCTATTGTAGAGGGTAACTGGACATCTCCCCTTCACCACACCAAACAGGCAAGAGGATTGACGGCCGACCGAAATCACGGCAAAAAACAACGCAGGGAGACATGGTTCCAGCGAATCTTCCTGGATTGTGGATTCGGATTGGCCAGCCCTCCATTTCGAACAGCAATATATGCATATCTGCATAATGCTTACATCATGGCTTTGTCCAAAGCAAACACTGATTGTTTTTCTGTTTGACTGCCCATTCTCGAAATGATTCCAAAGCATGAACATTCAATTTAGGTCATTGGGTTGCAAGTGAGCTTATGTGCAGGTTTTGCGTGACTCAGCAAAGGATCTCAGCTAATCATTTTCAGGTGTCTGCAAATGCTGGGCGTGTTGACCCTCAACTGCACTGGCGGTATCTCGCAGTTCCTGTTTCGTAGGAAGCTAGTGTAAACGGCTAAGTATTTAGGACAGGGTTGTCGGGCACTGTAAAACCACATAAGAGAATGAGTTGTAAAATTATTTGGGTCCTCGTTGAAACTATCACATGTAAGGCAATTCCTATGTGGTGAAACCGATTTTTGGTTTTAAAGTACCCCAGGGTCACATGATAATCTAGCCCCTCATATTGCCTCCAGGCGAGAAGCAGTGCCTAGCAGCACCGCGGCGCCTTGGACGGGGCTTTGGCTTGATCTCGGCTTCCCTTTGGTTCACTGGGCTTGATCTGCTGAACCGCTTTGTCATTCCACCAGAAAGGTTCGATGCTTCGATCCGAACCGGCCGATCAGAACGTTCCTTTCCAAGCTCGCCAGTTCCTTTCCTCGAATGGACATGGGTTCATAATGGTTCAGATGATGGGTGCTCCTATAGTTTTGATATCCCAAAACATACAAAGAGCCCCAGGCCTCGCATCCTCCAATTCGAACCCAGCAAGGATCAGAGGGAGCCTTTGGCTTCAAATGCCTTGGACCCGTTTTGGTTTTCGACGTTCAACATTGGGTCTGTCTGAAACTTCGGGGGATGGTCGGCTTCCCCTTTGGTTTCCCAGAAAAGGTACCTTCATTTTGAGGAACGCCATGGCCAAGTTGATGGGGGTCAGTAATATGAGGAACCCAGGCCTCGGAACTTGGGACTGCCGGCTATAGGTGGTCCTGTGGCCTTCACTCCTGGGCTGAGTTGTCGATGTTTTTCCCATGAGACCTACCTGTTGCTCGGAAGAGCAATAACTGGATTTTGTCCAGGCAATGGCATCCCTCGCCCTCGGCAGTGGCTTTCAACCCCAGGTTGCAGTGCCCACGACCTCGGGCATGCGGGCAACCTTCTCCTGGACCCCAGGTGGGAGTCGGCCGATTCGGGGGGAAAAAGGAGCGACTTCCACCCCAGTGAGTCATGGAGGTTCTTCACTTCGCTTGGGGAAAAGTTGGATTTGTTTTGTAACAAATGTAGATGGAGTGGAACGAGAGAGCAGAAACTCATTGGAAAACCATGGATTTCAGCCAGGGCTTGGTATAATCACCCTTGCCGAACAACAAAAGCATCCTTTCCACAAGTTTCTGGACGTACTTGTCACATTGCTGCGAACCTTCAATGATCAAACCAAGGTAGAACATTGGCAGAAGGGAAACCTTTGTTTCCCTTTACCAGCATGATACACTCAACTCATCCCCTGATCGGTGGGATGCCAGCCATGCGATGGGATGGTCCAGCTATGTGATTTTCTGGCCGTTTGAGAACTGGAGGACAGATGCCCCACTCGGCCGCTTCAGTTTTTTTCTTCTAGGTTTCCGGTGCTGGGTATGTCTGAAAGGGGACCACACAAGATGCTTATCCGTTTCATCTCGCTTTAAAGCAGCCTTTAAAGGGCACCCTGCACACTCGAAACGAAACACACACACACAGGCTGTTGGCTTCCAAGGGGAGCTGAAAGAAATTGGATGGTCCGCCTTCGGAGACCAAAGAGGAGGTGGTTGAGCTAAGCCACTTTTGTGGGTGGCACCGCGGCACCCCACTTTTGACTCCCCCAACTCTGGCCGTGCCAGGGGTGGGCTCTGCAACCAACGCTGACGTGGGCTCGGACTGCGTGTTCCAGTCCTACCAGATGCAGATCAAGAAGAGCGATGGCAATGCCAGGGCCCAAAAATTGCTTCAAGACACGGAACCTATATGACTATGAGGCTATGAGTTTTAATGGGGACCCCCCTTGAAAAATGGTTAGTGGACATAAATCCCCAAAATTCAGGCCCATATTTGGGAGGCTGGAAATCTCAGCCAACCTCTTTTCTCTTTGTTCCACCTACTTGGGTTCATCACCCCATGAGGAAAAGGGAGCCACAGCATGCGTCCTCCCCTGGTTTATGTCTCGCAACCAAGGTCTTTCTGGGCCAAAGCCAAGGGGTAAATCGGGTGTCAAGAAGCAGCCACTTATCCCCTCCCCTTATTAAAGATGGTTCTTCAACCTTGCAGAAACCACCTCAAACGTAGCACCCCTGAAGGCCCACCGATTATCAATCCATATACTCTTGTAGCTTAACTTATTGTGTTGCCTTTCTGAAAGGACGCCTTGCTTTAGCAAAACCTGTTGGGCCCCTTCAAATGAATGGTTTTATATATTTGGCTTCAGTGGCCTTGTTCACGTAAGTTCCATTCAATCCGTCTAGATGTCGGGGATGGTCCCCACCCAAGCCTTATACGGTTGGCCTTTCAGCTTGGCATCTGACATCTTGGTTGGTTACACAGTCGACCCGGTGCAAGCAGTCATGCACCCGTTGCTAGGTAGTCTCGAATTCATGTTCCGCAACATCGAAGGCTTGACTGCCTGAAATTTAGATCACTAACCAAGGCAAATGAGCCAGTTTGCGAGGTGTCCAAGCATTGCTGAGCTTTTGAAGTTTCTTGCTGCGACGTGTGGTCCGAACATTGGGGCTGTGTTTGAATTGCCAAGCCTCAGCCAGCCAATGGTTGCAACAAAGTTGGTGCACAAGGACAACCCCAAGTTTGAGAAGCGCTTCCCCTTGCAATGCGAAGGGTACCAGTACCCTTTCTGGGGTGGTTTTAATCGAAGACAATTGGCAGGACCTTTCGCCCAGCCAAGGAGTGGGAGTAGGCCTGCCACCTGTTGGCAACCTTTGGCTTCAAAGCGGAGCCAAAGGCAGCCAGAAACATTCGGCTTTGCCTTCGGCTTCGCTTGCACCCCAAGTAACCTCACAGACCCCAAAAAAGATCGGTACCATCACAATGAGCCCCAGTCCAAGCTCGGTGGGTATGGGTCAAAAACTACACCTGGATATGGACCGCAGATTTCAGTCCATGTGTCCACTTACCAGGGTTCCATGTTGGGAACATATTACTGTGGCTCAAAAAAGTGGTACCAAAATGGCACCCTGGTAAATGGAACCAAAGACTAAAACCCACGTAACCCCAGCTCTTTAATTTTTGAGCCATACCCATATTATTGACCCACAGCCAGGTCTTCTCGTTTGGGCCCTTCGCTTTTGGGTTGCCAAGTCGTTGCCCAGGACTGGGGAGCGCCGGAAGGCTGCCTCTCCTTGACGGATCCCAACGCCGCCTCTTGCACCGCAGCCCGGCAGAGCTGAGCCGGGGAAAAGGCTGGCACTTGGGCTCACTCGCCCCAGAAAATAACAATTGGCATATGTCATTATCTTTTGATATAACGGCTGTGTGGGTTTATGGGTCTTTGTGTCAAATGATAAAATGGAATTGGGGGGCACTTCAAAAAAATGGAGTTCCTGTCGGTGTCCCTTTCGGCCACCCAAACGAGGCGTGATTTCCTTTGGTATTCTTTTAGTGGCCTACTTGTGTGACCTACTTTTACAAGTATCAACACTTCACAACTCCAAACAACCCACCCAAAAAACCACACACAAAAAAACATGGTGTATGTTCGTCTTTGAGGTATTTGTTTGACAAAGTGACACCGTGGTCCCACAAGGGGTGGCATTTGGACATACCAGGAACATCCTACGTACAGCTTCTTAGCCGATCATGTCAAACTGGTGTTCCCTGACAAAACTCCCCAAAAGAGTAGCAACTCCCAAAAGGAGCCACTCCCATCAACGGTAAAACGAGTTTGCCCATGAAGATCGCCTTGTCAGCATGGCCCGCGAATGAGTGGCAAATGCAGCTCTCTTTTTTTTGACTACCCGAAGATCGACTTCAAAACCGGGGTTGCCCTTTTGAGTCAACCCCTGGGTTTAAGTCTTTAGGGTCCAAAAATGGAACCAGCAAAAGAGCGCTTGAGCTCGGTGTCTTGGTGGTTCAACCTCGAACCTTTACTGTTTCCCACGAGCGGCAAAGAGTGGAGGAGTTTGTCTTTGAGCGACCAACCAGAGCGAACAAGAGCAGCTTTACATACCAGCCTGCACATTGACATGCAGAAAAGGGTTACCAGGTCGGGCGGTGAAAGGCTGGTTCGACAAAGATCAACTTGAGGTCCTTGTTGGCAGTTCCGGACCTCCAGTGCCAACTTGTGGTTCGTTCCGTTGGCCACTTCAAAATCAACCAAAGGATGTCCTCCGTGTCCTGAAAGTCTACGGGAGGTCTGGGGCAGTATCACCCGAGTCCTTTGTCGCCCGAACCGAGGCCACGAATCTGCAGTGCGACACCAGCTATGATGCCAGGCTGCGCACCTCCTGCCTGCCGGCATCCGCCAGCAGCGACTCTTGGTTTTTCTATCAGGGCCTGCAACAAATAAATGGGTACCTGCATCTCTTGAAAGTTAATAATTCCCACTCCAAAAAAAAAAAAGTACTTTCTTTTATGCTGGAGTGATAATTTTCACTCCGTGTTAAAATGCCCGTTCGGGTAGTTCCGACTGCTCAGGCATCCGTTCGGACCCGTTCGGAACCCGTTCGAAACCCGTTCGAAACCCGTTCGAACCCGTTCGAACCCGTTCGTACCCGTTCGGACCCGTTCGGACCCGTTCGGAGGTACGTAAAAAATACGCCAACATTACGCAATAAGCCTTTGATAATTTATGTGCAGTGCTGATTTATGAACACTTCAATGGTAGTGAAAATGTCCGTTCAAGAGTAGAAATACCCGTTCGAAAGTGGAAATACCCGTGTCCTCAGGCCGAAAAGTACTTTTTCAATTTTGGAGTAGGAATTCTTAACTTCCAGGAGATCCAGGTATGGAAGCCAGCAGCGGACCGCGGGTTTGAGTCCGGCAGCAGACCGTGGGTTTGAGTCCAGCAGCGGACCGCGGGTTTGAGTCCGGCAGCAGACCGTGGGTTTGAGTCCATTTTTCCTTTTAACAGGGTTCCATTTTGGACCCACGCCCAAATGTGTTTCTTCGAGGGTACCCATTTCAGGTCGAGACGGGAAACCAAAAGGCTAGCCACCATTTTGGGCTCCAAATCCCCAGTTCACAGCCGAGTCGAAAATAAGAAGGTTTTGTCGGCTTTCCCTGCTTTTCGTTAAAGGCTCAGTTGCCCAGCGGTGCCCAGTTTTCCCAGTTTGTTTGGGGAAGGGTCCCCGGTTTAGTGGTTCCACCAACCCCAAAAACCATGGGGATGCGGATCCTTTCTTGCCGGTTAGGCATCTCGGCCATGGGGCTCACATGGCCACGGGTCAAGAGCCAAATCGTACCCCCAGTGAACATCCCAATACAACCACTAAAATAGGTTCTAAAATGGGTGGTGAAATCATCTACCAACCAACATGGGCTCCCAAAACGGTTTTGACAACAGCCACATCCTCGCTGGTTTTGGGGTTTTCCGAATCGGAGAAACCGGAGTCCCTTCCAAGGACTGGGCGGCTTTCCCGAGCTTCCGCACAACAGCTGCAGGTGCGGGGGGAGCGGAGAACGGGACCCGGGAAAAGGGGGCGGGGGGGGTTCTGAAAACGGCAGGTTTGGACCCAAACGAGTTGCCCGAAAAAAATATTCCATTTGCTGAAAGGAACATGTTTTTTTAGCTTCCCTTCTGGGTTTTGAAGGGAAACTGCCACTACTGGAAATATCTACAAAATCTGTTTTTGGGAAGGTGAAAAAGCAAATGGAAGAAAGGGGAGTTGGTTCTTCCGAAATTCTGGAGGACATTGTTAGATTTGGGTGGTTACAGTTACGCCCTTGTTAGAGGCCCCAAAAGCTGATCACCTGAAGGATGTTCAGATCCTTCAGACGTGATCAATTGACCAACTTGGTGTGGAAAATGAACCAAAGGTCTGGAAAGATCGTTGTTGCAGCTACTATCCATGTTATTGTTTGCTTTTTTGCATTGGAATTGGAATAGATATCATTGATGAACATAGATGGCTGGTACATCGTTTGGCGTTATCATAAGGATGATAGGGGGGTTTCAGCCCTTTCCTTTGGTGGGCCAGAGATCCCAACACGATCGGGTCGAATGGCGAGACGGTCGCCGACGTTTTCTGGCGAGATTCAGCTGGGGCATTTAGGTGCGAGCGAAGGTCCTTTGCTTGGGTACGCAGTGGATCTCAGTTACCCACGTGGATCCTATATTATCGTAGGCAACCAATTATTTTCTTTTTGGTGTTTAAAGGGTGGTTCCCTTGCTTACCTAGAGTACATTGAAATGGATCCGCTGATTTAGGTGTTGGAATCATTTTGGGATTTGCGCTTTGGTGGGCTCCGCAATTTCAAGAAGCACCCATGTCTCCGCCTTCCAAAAGCGACGCGACTTTTCCTCACGTAGCTGACGTAGATGTGTTGTTTATCCAAATGAGCAGCATTCGAACTGCAAGTGAATGAAAGTGTCTTTGGCCCCGCATAATGGTTTAGAACACCGCTCAAATGAGCAGAGCGTTTTTTGATTTGCATAAGGGTTTTTGTAGGTTGGGAACTTCCGCATGTTTGCGAAGCCTCTTCGCGAAGGCAACCCTTCCGCAAAGTCCGGCCCCGCGAAATCAGCGTAGGCTCGCTCCCCAGCAGTGTAGAAGCCGCGACCCACAAACAAAAGGCACTTTTTGCTGAAATGACTCATTCCCCTAGCAAACTCCTTGGTGCAAGAGCATCCAAGCAGCATGCTTGTCTTTCCGCTCATCGGAGTTGTTGACTTTTTGGTTGGGGTCGGTTTAAGGGGAAGTTGCGCTGAGAGGAGAATAATTCCAGCCGCTGCAGAAGGACCTAGGCCCTGCACCCAAAACCCTCTGGTTGTTAGGGTATGATTCTTTTGCCAACCCCAGACTGCAAACAACGATGGCATTTGTCATGGAAAAGCCTTGTTTGTTTCTTTGGTTTGTTTGTTTGCTTGCTTTACAAACAATCACACATATCCCGAATGCTGGGTACGTACCATGCAAGACATAGCTTCCCACTGGCGGGTACCTCTCCAGGCGCGTGCGCCCAGCCGGCCTCGGCGCCCACGCTCTTCCGGTCCAACGGCCGCACGCCGCAGAGCCTGGACATCGCCTTCACCGCCGGGCGCGGAACACACGGGGCACGCGGGACGCGGGGTGAAACCGGGGGAGGCGGCGACCCGGGGACTTCCATTTGCTGAGATTAATATTCGGTGATTGTCCCTTGTTGGGTTTACAGGGATTTGTTTGTTGATCTTCCCTTGGTGGTTAAAGGGATTTGTTTAAGTAGATGTTCCCTTCTTGGTTTTAAAGGGAATGTATCACTATTGGACATGTGTTGTTGTTTTCCAGAGGGCTAGAAGCAAATGGAGGGTGAAAATTGGTCATTGGTTTCCTTAGCTTTCAAGAGGTGTTTAGCTGGGTTGGTTTTGGAATTTAACCCACTACAGCGCCACTACAAGTTAAGCTTTCAGCAGTGGATCTGAGGACAGCCAGGAAATTTGGTTGACACCCTTTGCCCGGAGAAAACAAGGGGAAAGCCAGGAGCCATCATGAAAGGGGCAACCCATGTTTGTTTATTTATTTATTTATTTATTTGGGGGGGTTGAGGGTCCAGGTGGATTGTTAGACTTTAGCTCTTCGGGGAATTGGTGAGCTTTTCCGAAAGTTGTAAGAAGCAGGCAAAAGCTGGGCTGAGTTACCAGGATCAAACATGAGCAATACGCAGTCGACGCTTTTTTTTGTTGCACGGGATTGACCCCCTCGTTCAGCTTGCCACGCTTTGCTGCGTTGCAAGTTTCAGCAATTTTGTAAAGAGGGAACGATGTTCCCACTCAAGACAAAATGTATGTTAGTTAGACATTGTAAAGAAGAGACAAAGGTGATGTTGTGTGTGATCCTGAAAGACATATCCCCAGCCAGAAGCTATCGTCCCTTGTTGGAGAAGCACTCTAGAAGTGGGTTGTCCAGCACGGACTGCAGAAGGCAGGGATGAGGCAAGAGTCGGGGAGTGACCGGGTTGCTTGGGATGACTTACCAGCCATAACGTCAATGTTCCCCCCATCCTGGTCTTCACCAGTCCCCACTCCAGGTGTGCTCAAGCATGCAGTGGTCTATGGTCTGTTGGGAAAGATATGGCTGTGGGTCAAAAATATGTACCCAACATGGAATCCTGGTAAATGAAAACATAGACCAAAACCTGCGGTTTTGTGGTGGTTTAATTTTGACCCATACCCATATGGGCGCTCTCTAATGTTCCCCACGTCTAAGGCCACTGCAAGTTTTGGCTGTTCCTCACTTCCTTGCCCAACATCCAATGCCCAAGGGCCGAGATCGTTTGCACAGCACCCTGAGCACTGGGATCTGGGTGGGTGGGGTTTTTTGACCCTCTTTCCCTTGATTCGCCTCTAGTTTCCCTTTAGTTTCCTTTCGCCCTTTGTGCCTTCGTTTTCCCGAACACAGAATCCCCAAACATGTCCGATGTCTCTGGGTTTCTTTCCCCTTAGGTTCCGCTTCAGGCCCTATAAATGTCCCTTCGCTTTCCGCCGGTGTGAGGCGCAGAGATGGGGGTGGAGTTGGCCAACCCTGAATTGCTGGACTGCGTACTTCTTGTTGCTTGTTGATCAGCAGCCAGGCAGATCATTTCAGCAAACGACCAGTCCAGACTGTGGGTCATCCACTCATGAGTTAAAGGCCCATTGCTCTGACAAGCTTCTTTTGGTTTCTCTTAAAAGCTGGCCAGGGCCTGGTTGTTTAAACAACTTGCCCGATCCTGCGATCCTGCAAACAGCTGGACGGTCGGAGGGTGAAGGGACTGCTGAGGAAGTGGGGCCTTACAACGAGCTTGTCTGGAGGGGTAGATTGAGGTAGATTAAGTTGTCCAGCATTTAGAAATATGTTTTGAACAAATACCATTTTCCAGTTGTTTCCGTAGTTGGGGGGGAAACAGGGGAGGGCTACTGCAAAGTTTAGGGTAGGCTGTGATAGGTTGGTATGAGCACACTATGGGTGTGTCTGTTTATTGGGGGCGGGGGTGGCCCATTTTGCTTTGCTCAGCAGAAGCCTAATTGACGGAACTCCATTTTAGTTGCCCTAAGCAAATTGGCCTTAGAACCAATTGGTTGCCCAATTGTTTGTTCATTGTTGGGGATCACCCTGGATTTCCAGGTGACGCATATGAATGAAAATATATGAATTCACTGAATTCAGTTCCTGGCTGAGTGTCAACAGCATCCCTTTATCCCTTGGGTTTCCCCAAAACACAAATTCTTCCCCCCCCCCTAAATGTCCCTTCTGCTTTCTGCCGGTCCGACTCGCGAGTCGCGACGTGCACCAGAAGCAGCGGGGACTGCGAGTTCAGCCGCTTCGAGCTGCAGATGCAGGTTCAGGGCACCACCTCCTGGGAAGCGCCGCCAGGGGCCCAGGAGAGCTGAGTTCGGGGGGAACCCGAGGCCCGGTAGAGCTACACCTGGAGCTATCCAGTGGCCACTTTTTTTTTCTCCAAGCAACTGGGTAAAGTGTTTGGAAGAAAACAACAGCAACTTGGCGTTTCCGGACACTGGCTGTATTCGTCCCATGCTTTTGCCCTGGGTGATGAAAATAGTACTTTTTTTGGTTTTCAGGGGTTGTGGTTGTTTCCTGAAGTTGGCCGCCTGCGCAAGGTCCTGGGTGGTTAACACGAGTGCCTTTTTAATTCCCCAACAGCTTGGGGTCTCAGCCCAGATAGGCTCCGGGGTCCGGGGCGGCCCTGAGGTAAGGTTTGGGAAGGGGCAAACCCCAGGGTTCCACGGGGGTTCCACGAGGTTCGGCGAGGGCTGCGGGGTGCGAGCACTACAAAGAGCACCGCATGCTGTATGGATATCACCTGAGCCTATTTCGAGGAGGTCCTTCACTTGAGGGGATAGCCTGTCAACCGACCCAGCCTTCGTGCTTTCGCCTATGGCAACCGTGGCAACCATGTTTTGGCTTTTGCCCTTTCAGGTGATCACTTTTGACTTCCAGGTCCTGAAGGGGTTTGTGAGTTATATACTTTCGGTGGTACAGCCCGGCGGCTCAGGGTGCCCAAACAGAGGGGGAGCCATTTGCACACAGGTTTAGTTGGACCCCGGCAACTCTCCTTCCCAACTCCACGCAATGACCTGCCGACGCGCCCAGAGGCCAGGAACCTCCTCCCCATGAATCCACCCGTTTTGGGAAGGGAGGGGGGGGTGGGGGGAAGCCAAACTGAAGCCAGCCATTTTGTATGTCCCCTAAAAAAGCGCACATCTCAAACACCAAGTTTTAGACATTGTTTTGACACAACGATTTGTGCCTGGGATTTCCCCGAGATCCGAGGGTTTCCATGTGCCTGAGGTCGGGCTGCTCCCTGTTGGTGCGCTCAGGGCCGAGCTGTCAAGTTCAAAACCTAGTGGAGGAGCATTCGCTGCGCGCGAATCTTGTCCCGGGACGTGGTTCCCAGCCATTCGTTCCAATGGGTTTTTGCCTTAGGGATTTTAGACGACAACTTAGGTACCTAAGTTTTTGGCTTAGAGTTTAACGCTTAGTTTGTTCCCTTGCTAAATCACAAGTTAGACACTTTGAGCAGGGGATTTGAGGAGAGCCCAGTGGAAACCGAGGCCCGCCTGGGTTTTGTTCATTAAGTTAACCTCTCTTGAAATGACCTTAGATCTTTTTGCAGCTGCTATGCCGGACCATCCATGTAAGTAGTATACACCACCGTTTGACCCATTGAGGGTAATGTCGGCATATGTTACCAACATGGATTGGGTATGGACAAGAATCAAAGCTGTTGTCCGGTTCTCACTTCCCCAGGCACCTTTTGGAAAAAGGCGACATGTTCACTAGCCCATCCTCTTAGGAGCCCTGCGAAAGGATGCAGGGCTGTCCGAAACCTGGGAAATTTCCAAACAACCATCCAAGTTGGCTTCCATTGGGAGAGTTAACACATGGAGGTGTCTCAAGGACCCCCCTTTTTGACCACAGAATAGGTTGGGTGTGCCACCACACAACCTCCATCTTTGTGAAGAAAAAAAGCTCTTATGGAAAAGCGGCACCTAGGTCAATCGGATCGGCGTCATAAAGCTCAATGACTGGGCTTCTGTGGTTTTGTGGTTGCCTGAAACCGGGCCAAGCAGCTGGAGCTCTTCAACCAACTCCCGGCTTTGACCCATTAAACACCCTGGAGGTGTTTGGGGGCTCAAAACCCGGCTGTTTGAGGGCCCTAAATGAATCGGGAGCCTCTACCTACGAAAAGACAAAGATACCAAGACGCTTTAGGGACTGATTTTCTCTTACGGCGCCTAGCTTCCTTTTCAAACCGTATCCTCTTGTTCCGCACTCGCTGCTCATTTGCATCGGATGGCATCGGGCGTTGGTTTTCTGCGTTCCAATGAAAGTAGTCTCCCTTTGGTTTCTCGCTCTTGTCGACCCCAGGCAAATAGGCCATGCGGAAAAATGTCGGAGGTTCCCCCCTCCCCCCAAAGTGAAGGTTTCCCTACAATCGGCTATTGATTGTTTTTGTGTTTTTTTTTTCCAAACCAATGGGTTTATATTTGTGAGGGTATCCCGGTATCCCTTTTTTGTGCTGGGTTGTAAGGGAAGACCAAAAGAACAACCACACCAAATGGTGGGGCCCTAAAGAACAGACTCACCCGTATCGAAAGAAGGTTCTTGAGTGTCCCATGATCCGCTCTTCCTTCCATTTGCTGAACACGATATGTTTGAATTTTCCATTGTTGGTGTTTTAGTTGGCAATCTATCACTGGACATCATATGTTCCTGGGGTTCAAACCACCAATAAACAAATGAGGGAGGGTGCATATAACCACCATTGTGTACCGATTTAGGATTGTCCATCATCTAAATTGGGTCCTTGCCATTTTCAATGGGGGCAAGGAATCCTGTGTTCTCATTCTTTCCAGTGGGCTGAAACGCAAATGGAATCAAGCCAATTAATGGAAGCACGTTGCACTGGACAGATCGAATCTCCTTTCTTCCAGTGCGTAGAAAGCCAAATGGAGGCTTCTTGCCAGGACACCGCCTACCACTTCCGGGCCCGGGAGTTGTGCGGCAACGGGGCGCCCTTGGCCTCGCCCTGGGCCAGCACCGAGGACGTGCAGTGGGGGCGAGTCGCCCGTGGGGCGGCGTGTCAGACCACGGCTGCTGCCTGTTGGCTGTGTCTTGTTTTGAGTTATATCCTTATTTTTGTTTTGTTTTGTGTCGGGGACCGAAAGGAAACCGATGTTTGTTCTTTTTTTACGCGTTTTCTTTTCGGGGGGGCTGCTTTGACGGAAACTCTGTTGGATTCCCGTCGTCACGAGAAATATTTGTTTGCCCTCATCGTCCAATTGGAGGGCTACGAAACCCCAGGATCCTTACGTTACAGTGAAGGCACCAAGGTCGCCCAAGCGGGCTATGACCAAGGGTCTAACTTCACCTGCTTTGCTTGGGACAAGGACCCAACATGGTCCCGTTAGGATGTTGCTTTTCTCCACTGTTTGGGTGGCAAACGATGTCCCCGTCTGTGACGAAGTCCCAATCTGCCTGGTGGGAGAAGAATGAATCCCTTTAAATGACTGAATGCCCGACTATGATTAGCATGATCCTCTGGATTTGATCGAAGCTGATAGTTGATGCCAAAAGGGATAGATTCTCTGGGGTAGACTGAGACAATCCCCGCGAGGAAAGCAATGCGGCCAGCTCGGCGCAATCGCTCGTGGGTATTTCAGCAGCCCCCTTGGTCCGGTGATGACCACCTACTTGGCAATGATTTACATACAGGCATTGATCAAAAGGTCAGCTCTGCGGGCATTTGTGCCCGCGAAAGGATCCGCCAAGGAGTCTGAAAGAGATGTATGTGTTCGCCGTTCGCGAAAGACGAAGCGAAGGCTGATTGGAGGTATGCTTGTTCGCTTACATATTTGCAGACCCCACTCTCTTGTAGACACAAAGATGCGCAGCACTTTGCTTTGCGTCCTCCCCACCAGAGGCAATGGTGGCGCCAAGCAAAACCTTGGCTGGGCTATTCTGGGGCAAGTTTTTTTGCGAAAGCACCGCGAAAGACCGACAAATTGGTGTATATATTTCAAAGTATGTTGCATGCTCAAACGCAAACTTGTCCTTTTCCAAACTCAACCTACTTATTCAGATGCATGTCTTCTTTCAACAATGGCTCCAGAGCGCACGCTGCAAACAAAGACGTGCGGCGTGTGGCTACGGAGTCGCACAAAGTTCGCGAACATGTAGCGAAGAGTTGGCGTTTCCCAGAAGCAGGAACTTTTACAAATTGCCGAATGTACAAATTAAAGGGACACCAAAACAGAGGGATGTATCATTAGTGCACATATGGATGTACAAATGGGTTTGCTTTCCTTGTTGGCTGGACTGGAATAGCCTTTTAACTTGTTGAAAGGTGCGTGGGTCCATCCACTAGCATCACATGGACCACATTCTGCAGGCATCAGATCGAGCAACCCGATGAAACAATTTTCCTTTGACGCGTTGGAAGTAACTTGGGACATCTAAGGGTGGGATTTCGACATTTTGCCTCCACAATTCTTGTGGTTGTCGTTGTGGTTTTGCAAGGGGGCGGCGCCCCTTTTCGAAGGAGCCAATTTCTGCACCATGTGCCAAAGTGTTTGGAAAAATCCTGTCATTTCGAGACAGGCCCCTGCTTGAAAAGGAGCCCTTGCCAATGTACTTGTTGATCTTGACAGGAGCCATTCCGCACCAGCTTCGTCCCCCCCGCCGGCCTCTCAGAGTTGTGTCGCCGGTAGCCGCTCGATTCCACATGTTCTCCTGGGGGATGAAGTCCTGTTGTCCGTTGCTCAAGTGTTAAAGCGTCTTAGAGGGATATCGATGTTCATGACTCAAACGCCAACGCGGTCAATCTGTGTCCCTTGTGAATGCCCCTGATACACAACACATGTACAAAAGCCTTCTTTGAAACGAGGCCGCTAACACTTTCATGGTGGATATCTTTGAAGTGAATATGTGATGGGTAATTGTGTTTCAGGAAAAGTGCCTTTTTCAGGGGAGCAACGGTCTTTCAGTGCAGAAAGGATGATTTTTTCAGGGATGCTTCAAAAGGCAACTTCGCTGACTCTCAGACCTCCCAAGGGCAAAACTGTATCGCCACCTTTGGCATATCCCCCTTGTTTCCTTGTATAGTCTAGGTCCCCCGGTAGTGCCCTTCCTCACCCTTTTTTGGTTTGGGAGGGTTCCCCTACTACAATAGACTACAGGAAAAAGGGTACCCTTATTCTAACCTCTGTACTGGAGGACCTAGTAATTTTTGCGGGTCAGTTGATCCTCGAGAGTTTGGCTGGGTGATTTGTTTCGGTCGAATCGGAGTAACCAGGCCAAAGTGTTCTGCTGTGGGTCCTCTCAAGGGACACAAAAGCTGAAGAACCCTCCAAATCTGCGCCCAGGCTCCTATTTCATGTTTGAAGACCACCTAAAGCTACCAGAACCTTTGGTTTGGCCTTCCATTTGTTTGCATTCCTTTGGTTTGGAGAGGGACGGCCGCACGGCCGCGCGATACGCGCGCCGCGCGCACGGCTCCAGGTGCAGCAGCCCAGCTTTGTGGACCCCACAAGCTTGGTGTCCGGCACCACCGTGCCCAGCAGGCGACGAGAAGCTTGCAGAAGTCGAGCGCATTTTCTTGGGCCCGCCTTTTGTTTTGGGAGTTTGTTGGAAGGTACCTCGACATACCTGGACCCTCCAACGTCCCATGATTTTTGTTGGACATATTGCTCAAGAATTTGGGATGGCTCCCTTTGTTAAAGGCAATTTGAGGGTCCAGGTGCCCCTTTGTAGCTTAAAAGGAAATCCAAGAGAAAACAATCCATTTTTGTGGTGTCCCATATTTTAAGACACCAGTTTGACAGTTTGTGGAGGTTGCCAAAGTCAGAAACCCGGTTGTTCCCTTTAAACCTACCACTTAGGGGCTTGGCCCATTGGCCATGGCGAGAAGGGGGGAAGCCACGCTCAAAGGAAAAACCCAACGAGCTCGCATTCTCTTTTGGACAAAGCACATGACATGCCTTGTACTGGGTGGAGCAAAGACATGGAGTATGATGTTGCCAAGCGGAAACCAAGAGGGCTGAGGCGACTGGTACCTGTTCAGTTGTTGCAAAATGTTGCAAACCCTTTTTTCTATCTCCCAAGTTGTTGCTTAAATTAAGTAGGCACTCAATCGATCCTTGCCTGTTGGGACCCAGTCGGGGTGTCTTACAATGAGGGTCTCCTGTTGCGAGAAACAGCTTATTGCTTGTTTCCACAGGGAGACCAAAAATACATCAGCCTTTTTGTTCGGCATCCTCATTTGGAGGCGTGTCTCGTCTCAACCCTTGCAGCAAACATGTTTGCCAAAGGCTTGCTTAGCAGACATTTGGTTTGGTTCCCTTAGTTGCTTTCCCCTGACATGGGTTCCAAATCCTCTAGGGTTGCGCCTGAGAAGGTTCGAAATTGGACGAACCCCATGGCTCCTTCTGAACTTCGAATTCTCCGTTTGCTGTTGCGTCGTCGTGGGTTTCCCCATGGTCTCTATCGGCGTTCCCAGCTTTGCCTTTTGGCTTCCCTTGGCTTGGCTTCGCTCGGCAAACTTCGGCCGGTGTCAGGCTGATGCTTTTCTTCGAGTCCAACCTGGAGTTCGGGGACAGCAGTGTGCCGCTTCCTGGCCAGGAGTGTTCACCCAAGTCTGAATCCGGCAAAGCTGGCCTCAGTGTTTTATTTTGTGTTTTTTTTTTTTTTTATCAAAGTTCACCCCTAAGTGGTGGGTTAAAGGGAAACAGCCCCTTTTTCTGACTTTGATAAGCCCCAGAAACAGTGAACATAATGCCTCTGCAAAATGAATGATCTGCTCTCCCACAAATTCACGTGGAACCCAAAAAAGGTGGTGGGTCCCCGCCAAGTGCGAATGGCTGGTATCAGGGCTTTTCCGAATGTTTGTTTTCAGGTTTTCCCTCTTGACCTACGTTTTGGGCAGACCGAGTGTGGTCGAGACTTTCTCTTGGCGAATCCACCGAAGTGAGACGTCCATCCCCATTTGTGGGAGCTCTTTTGGAAGGGGACAGAATTATTCAAGAACTGGCCACTTGCCAATCCTCCCAACAAACTCTCACAATAGGCTTAAGGCAACATGAGGTCATACCTGCGACCTCTGAAATCATTCTACGTCTTCGGGTTCACCTATGGACAAGAATCCAAGATACGATTTTCGGCTGGGGGTCAAAAGCTGAGGTTAGGTCGCCTTAAAAGCTTTGCAGAAGTGGGCACGGCTCCTAAAGCCCGCCTCAGTGGTTTCCCTTTGCTGAATTGCTGATGTGGGTCGACATCCTGGGGGGGGGAGTCCTTGGTGGGTAATTAAATGGAGCATCATGTATACCCAGGGCCCAGAACTTCCAGTCTGGTTCGGTGTAAGCATCCCTTCCTGCAGTTTCTTCTTCGGGGACTCGGCCGTGCCGGTTTATCCTTTCTACAAGCAGTCAATGGGACGATAGGTTGGGGAATAGGTTGTATGCCCGACCAACAAAGACGGATACCCCTCCCTCTTTGCTTGCCTCTTTTGCCCTTTCACTTCACAATGCTTTCCTTCATGCTCCCTTTCAACCGACAACAAGTTAGCTTCTTGCAGGGGATCTAAGTCTTCCCCACTAAAGACTCCTTTAGAACGGGGACTGAGTGACTGGTCCGTAACCAGCCAGTCCAATTTGGAGGAAAGAGTCAAAGTAAACATGTGCGGGTATTCTCAATTTGATTGTCGGGGAAGGATGTCATTTGCGGCATATATACAAGTATATATATATATATATGAAGTACCGTCAAAATTACTTCTGTTGAGTTTAGTATTTGGTGTTTCATTGATATTGTGAACATGCACAAAACCATGGCAAACGATAGGGGACTCTCAAAAAAACGACACCCCTGGAAGAGGATGGACACGCTGGAAAACGACAGGGGACTCTCAAACTAAGTAGCGAAACGGCCGCAAGTAAGTAATTTCGACCGTGCCTCATATATGTATCATTCGATGGTCACTGAATATGGATTTCAGAATCTGAGTATTTTATTCTTACTTGGGCAACAGGGCAACAGCTGAGGCGGTCATGTTCACCAAGCTTGAAGTGTTACTGTTGATGTGGCTGTGGGTCAAAAATAGGTACCCAAAAAGGAGCCTTGGTAAATGAGACCAAGGACTAACATTTGCGGTCCATATCCTGGTGGTTCGATTTTGACCCTTACCCAGATGCCGCCAAAGATAGGAGACAACATGCGCGGTGTTAGGGGACATCGGTACATAGTTTCACCACATGTGGTGGTCTCGGCCAAAGATAAGCCACTTCCCAATGACCAACATGGAACTCGCTCACTAGAGAGTCTCTTTTTCATGGGCATGTGGCATGTTAAAGCACCGGTAAGTGTCAGAGTTAGTCGGGATGGTCAATGAACCATGTAGTAGGGAACTTGCTCAGCCATCAAAATGATGCCATGATGGACCAGCTGAGTAGTCTTTGTCCACGTCACAATGTTCGGGGTCCCAAAAAGAAAGAGACACCCATGTGCCGTTTTGCCCTTTGGCCCAAAACCGGGCCTTTGGTTTTGACGGAGCGAGGCTCAGCATTTGCCCCACACTGGGCGTGGACACGGGGCCGTGCCAGTGCGTGGCTTGGCGGAAGGTTGCGAGCCAGGGTGTGGGAAACCAGGTGAACCTTCCATTTGGAAGCCGAAAGGGTGGCCTGGGTTGCCGGGAAAGATCAGAAATGTGCAATACGATGCAGGGAGGAGAGGAGCCTCCATAATTTGCTTGTCTGCAAAGTGCAACAAAGACAACGCCTCACCCGTTGGGCAACTGGATCTGCTGGCAAAGAAGCAAAGCAACAGACCCACAACCGGCATTGCTCGCAGATAGCAATTTGGGCTCTAAACCGTCCCGTTGAAGCACATCCCTCAAACCACGGGTTCATTCATCCTAGGTCCGCTTGAGTCTAATATCAAGCTGCAAGTTAGGGTCTTATTTGGGGGAAACCAAGGGGGCAGAGGGGAGTTGCTTTTGCCCCCAGTTAACCCCAATGAACAGCCCCTGCAGACTCTTACATCTAGGCTTTCTGAAGGAAACCACAAATGGACGACAGGGTTCAAGGAGAAGGGAGAATTGGAGGAAAGGAAGGAAGCACAGGATGGACGAACAGAGAGAGAGAGAGAGAGAGAGAGAGAGAGAGAGAGATGTCAACTTTTTTGGGATCAAGTTGACCCCAGGCCGGCATGGCAACTGTTTGGCTTCAAGGTCAAACAGGGGTTACCAGGCTGGCAACGTGCCGATTCGGGGGTTAATCCGACGGCGCTGGTGGGATTTGTGGTTTCCCTCAAAACAAAACTACCCGGTGGTCCTCATGGGGGGGTCCCCCAAATCAGGTACCCAATGCGGCCGGTCGGTGGGCAACCCAAATGTCAACAACACTGTCCGCAACTCATACCTGGGATTCAAATTCACGCGGTGCAAAGTCACAAGATAATATTACAGATGTCAAAAACGCGCCCCAAGCATCAAATCTTGGTTTTGCACCTGTGAAGAACCGGCCTTGGTGTTGCAAGACCAAAACCCACTGCCTCAAGAAAAAAGCATGAACTTGCAACAACAAGAACCGGCCTTGGTGTGTGAAAAAACATCTCCCACCACCTCCCTTCAAACGGCGCGGAACCGCGAGGTGAGTGTTGCGGACTGCGCCTCCCGATGCCTCCGCCGCGATGACATCTCCGCCGGGGCCCACGGGGCCCAGGAGGGTCTGATGGGCCACGGGGCCCAAAGGGAAAGCCGGAAGTCCAAAAGGCGTGCGGATGGCGCCCTTTGCAGGGTGGATTTATGAGGGGGAAAGGGAAAGCCAACCATTTTGTGAGGGGTACCATGGGTACCCTATTTTGAGAACCCAAGTGTAGTGCTCCAGAGTGAAGAACCTTCAACTTAGATGTCCTCAAGTGGGGGGGGTCATCAACATTGGACCCGATTTGCCAGGATAGATCACAAGCGCCAAAAAGATGGGGACCAAAACGTTGGCCGAACCTGGAAGCCACACGAGTTCTGGCAACTTTCCGGAAACCAAAGGGAAAGCGGTGGGTGGTGGCTTAGAATCACCAGTTTGGGGGGATTCCCTAAAAATCGCACACCCAGTTGTTTAGCGTTGTTGTTTTTCAGGTTTTGCCACTTGGGGAAGGAATGCGACGTTTCTCGATTGATTGATTTCTTGTCCATACTCGGAATTTGTGCCGCAAGAGAGTGGGGAAGTTCCTCCATTTTCATTTTCAGAACCTCTCAAAGTGGCAGTTTCAGTGGAAACCACCAGACAATTGCAACCCTTGAAGGGGAAATCGGGTGACTCCCGCAGTTTCCTTAGGTTTACGTTTGTTTTGACATGCTTTTGACCTTTTGGAGAAGATATCGGGAGCTCTTGAGGATTTCTGGTTTCCCAGCAGCTTTCCCGTTGGAACAGAATTTCTCGAGATTGTTTTTTTGTGTTTTTTTCAATAACTAGTAAGTGTTTTTGCTGTTTAATGTTTGTTGAGCCTCTACACGTATCTTTAGGTCTACCGTGTTGTTGGAAACCACAAGGAAGACACGCATTTGAGTATGTGTCGAAGTAGGTGCCCAAAAATTGGCGTGTGTTATTCCTGATGGCTTTCCTTGAAAGCAATCCGGAAAGCCTTCAAAAAGCCTTTGCCTGGTACTACGGGCCATGTGTCCCGCTCAGAGTGGTCGAATCGACGTCCTTTTCGAAGGGGTCCTTTTGCTGAGCCCTGGGCTCACCAAAGAAACACGCGCGGGGTACCCAAAACCCGGCAGAACGCCAGACCCAGGTCTCGCTCATGAGCTCCCGAGTTCTCTTCGTGGAGTTCGGAGCGGTGATGCGCCCCTTGACCCAGTGCCCCTACGACGTGATTGTGGAGGCGCGGGGTTCAAACGGGATCCTTTGGTTTGTTGGGAAACATTTTACATGTTTGCTTATTGTGGTTTCGTGGGAAATCCCCACTCAGCTAACATTTGAATTGTTGCTTCCCTTCCGACGTCAACCAAGCTTTGATGCGCGCCGACACATCGAATGGGTCATGGGCGAGGCTCAGCCCAGGAGATCTTTGGGGGTGGATCGACATTCCATTTGGGGCCTCCAGTTTTGACCAAGGGCGACGTTTCCCATGTGGGAAACATCGTATCTTTTTGAGTCGTTCTCCAAGCAAAGGTCATCCCATGTAGAGGACCTTTTGGTTAAACCCGTTTCTTTCCAGAGTATCCAGTTTTGCCTTGGATGTGAAAAGAACCGTCTTTGGGGTCCCGTTTTGAGCCACAATTGCAGTACCCAGGTATACCCAGGCAAGTGAAAGCAGCCTCAACCATCAATGTGCGGCAAGAGTCCCTGTCCCATGTGGCTGTGGCTCAAAATTAAACTGGAGAGGTTACGCGGGTTTTGGTTTATGTTTCCACGTACCAAGGTTCCATTTTGGTACCAGTTTTTTGAGACACAGCCATGTGAGACCCTGGTTTTGACAGTCGAGTGAGAGAAAGCACCCCCGACGTGCCTCAGAGGTCTGCACTAAGTTTCCGGAGTCAGCTCGGAAAGGTGAATTCCTTCAAAGATACATGTGGGCCATGATTGAAACAAATATTATTTTGTGTTTCTAATATATATATATATATTTCTGCTGATGGTTGCAATCCCCTTGTGTATTCTGTGAGTTGTTGGATGTGCCTTGTTGGGAATAGAGATGAATAGAGTAAAATGCAGCTCGATCTGGTCGTTCAGTTTGTGCCAGCCATCATGGTACCCTCCCTCACAGGTCCTGGAAGACGGGAAGCGGGCAACACTCAACGTCCAGATCCTTGCGCATGCCCGGCCCAACTCATCCCATGTCCGGCGAATGTACCTTATGAAATGACAATGAGCGATGGGGGAGAAAACGAGCCCGAGGATGAGGTCACATACGGAACATTTTGCATTGAACATAAGAGCCAAAGCCTGGATGCAGCATGACCGGACTGCGTGTAAACATCTCTTCAATCAAACAAAGGGATGGATGGGGGTTAACTTGCCCAGACCTGCTAGTTAACACCGAGCCTCAACACGGGTGTTTGATGGTGTTTGCTGCAGGTGGGGGCTGTTGGTTGGATGATGGTTGAAAGAAAACCTCAAGAACGCGGCAAAGCCATATAGTATCCATGGTCCATTCCCATTAAACACCTAGTATCATCAGTTCAAAAAATGAGGATATCGCACGAGTGGTTCATTATCCGAGGGGGAAAACACAACTTATTCCTTCGGCTCAAACATCCTCAGTACTACCGGGCCATAGATCCTACTGAGACCTCATTATTCAGAAGCCCATGGATAGTTCACAGGGTGCCGCCTGTCAGGCATCCTTCAGTCAGGTTTAACCCCGCCCCCTCCCCCGCTGTACTAATCCGTTTGACTTATTTTGATTTTGATGGCAAAGGAAAACCACCACGCAACCACGCAACCAGCCACATTTGAAGGGTATCCTTACGGGAACACCCATATCAGGAGTCGCGTTTCGCGTGTTGATGGGCATGGGCTCGACGGTCCTGAAAGCTGCTTTCGCAGGAGGGTTTCCTCCAAACGCAGCTGCGGCCAGCAAAGCTATCGCCCAGGCGGGGAATTGGGTTGTTGCTTGAAGTGGCCAAGGCTGGGTTCAAAAACCCGCCGGTCCACTTCGGGCCCCTCGAACCATTGCCTCTGCCCTGTGTCGAAGAATCATGGCAGTGGACGGGGGGGTTTAACCAAGCAAAAGTCTTCAAAAGTCTTCAAACTCCCTCCTATAGTCAACTTCCATGACTGCAGGAGAGAGAATGCCGCTTTGTAGGGCCTACATTGTGGCTGCACAGCCCATGAAGCTCAAATCTCCCATCAAGCCTAAGCTGGGTCAGCGCTTGTTATCATTTGAAGATCTCTTTTCGGCAGACATGAATTCCTTTCCTGTAGTTGTAAGATCGATGAAAGGAGGTGTCTCCACGTGGGGCTTCGAAGCTTCGAGCCCTTTGGCCAGACCTGGGGACAAAACGGGTGCCGCTTTTGTTGTGTTTGTTTTATGGCACCTCTTTGTTTGCTGGTTTGAAAGGGAGCCCAACAGAACACGGAAATCCTTTTTTGGTGGGTCCGATTTCGAAAGAAAGACGGGTCATGGTGTTCTCGGCTTCCGTTGGTTTCCTTGGGGTCAATGGTATGCACTGCTCGGGTGTCCAAGCAACCATTTGTTGGACCTCGTTTGGGGCCACAAACCCCACTAAATGCAGGCTTCAACTGTGTGCCCCTTCTCAGCAGGGTCCTCCTACGTAGTTGTCCCCCTGTGTATTCAAACATTAACCCGTCTGTGAGTTTTAAACATCACCTTGTGGCCCAATTTCTGAGTTTCCTGCGAGGCGAGAGGGGCCATGATTCAGGAACAATGCAGGGAGCCCTGAATTCTTCCCGCGTATTCTCATCACACCTGTGCCGGCGCAGTGTTGCGCTTGTATAGCGAACGCCCGGTCTGGTTCCGGCATCGTTTTAGCAAGAACCTTGAATAGAATTTCCAGTCTGCCACTGCTGATTTTGCAGGAACAGCTCACGTCAGTTGCAAGCAGGGTGCACACCAAGTCAAGCCGTTTCCGCACACGTTGTGTTTTTAGTGTACCATGGTCAAAAGATCCCCTTCCTTGTGGTTGCTAGGGATGATCATCAACCACATGGTGATTGTAGACAACATCACACACGGGTTCTTTGTAAGAGAGCCATGACTATGGCCTACATGGAACTTTTGACCATGACATACGGGTCTGTCCTTGTTGAGGTACCCCTTTTTGTGGATTTAAAGGGAAACCAAGAGGAAAACTACTTCCTCTTTTTTTTGGAGGGGGGGGGAAGGACACACCCAATATGCTCTAAGCCTCAAGTCGCAGGGTCTGAGAACCCCACTGCAGTTTCGGGCGGAATCACGCAGCCCTAAATGTGCTTAGCGTGCAATAGCCGCGGGGGTATGGGCCCTGGTGGCTTGTTGTTTGGTAGGTACTCCACTATCACTGCTTCATGATTGTTTTTTGCGATCACCTGCGGTCTTTGGGTAAGTCAACCACTATGCTCCGCTCATCTTTGTTTCCGGATCCCTGCAATGACTGGGTTTTTCTTGGCAGACGCTCACGTTTCCTTCGAAAGCACCGAGTCGCGAGTCTGCAGGGTGACCTGGAACTTCACCTACTCCCCCCCTGTGCCGCTGGGGGAAGTCTCCCTGCAGCAAAGCGACACCACCTCCCTGCTGGCGCCGTGGCAACCGGCTTCCGAGAATCCGAGCATCGTCCGGGTGAGCGCTGGGGGCGATGGAGAGCAACTGGGTTTGATCTGTGTTTTTTTTGGAGGGTACCTTTGGTAAGGTTGGTTGAAAGGGGAACCAGGCGGAAAACATCATTCCAACCGCTTACCTGGTATCTAACTGCACAATATATGATTTTACTAGAAGGAATACCAGCGGGGGTGACTGTGTTCAACAGTTTTGTCCGCGCGGCCTACCTGTATAGCTGGGGCCTCTTCAATATATAGTGCCGGTTCCATCAGCTGAGTCCGGCAGGGAAGTCGCACTCAGAGCAGGTTTGTCTAGGTTTCCCAGTAGTGCCCTTTTACCGTTTCTTTTTTGGGGGAGGCTTCCACTACAAAAATAGACTGCAGAAAAACGGGTACCCTTGTTCTAACCTCTGTACTGGAGGACCTAGTTGTGTTTGTGAGTTGAAACCCAAATGGGCCAAAACCGCGGGGTGTTGGGATCATTGAACTCTCGGGCGGGGTAAGCTTAACACACTGCGCTTTTCAGCGGTGGGGGAGGATGGTGCAGCTTCAGTGCCTCTTGGCCAGTGGGCACATGGCAACATCGACGCCGTTTTCAGGCGTGGGGTTTAGAGGTATGGCCGCTTATACTCACTTCCTGAGTTCATGAACTTTAAACTTTTTGGGAAGACCATTTTAGTGGCAAATAAAAAGTTTGGACTTTCTTTAGGCCATCCACTCGGCAAGTGAGTATATGTCTTTGTTGGAGGTTGCCCCCCCAAAAAAAGTGGTTTGCTTTTGGTTTCCCTTTACAAAACACCAAACACGGGGTGCTGCCCAAAAAGGCACCCACCACAAGAGGTACAGCACTATGTTACCCCTAGATTTCACTGGCTTTCTAAGCTTCACCTCCAAACTCCATACCACTCCATGGCTGAAAGGGTTTCTTCAAGATGGTGTCCACTGCAACAGAAACACTCGCCCCCTCTTTATCTGGTGGCCATGTAGTGGCTCCATATCCTAGTAAACCCCTGGGGGGTAGGGTTTTATATTGTTGCCAACCCCCCCACATGTGACATACAGAAAAGGGGGTGCCAGGGGAGGGTACCCTTTTTTTTCTGCTTGTGGACACCATCTCGGAGAAAGTCCGAGAGCACTGGCGAAGACGTGGAGCTGAAGGTCATCGAGCATCGGAAGGTGGACAGCCAGCGGAGCTTTCCCATCTAATCATTTGGGCGTGGGTCAAAAATAGGTGGGCCCAAATGGAACCCTGGAAAGTGGAAAGCTGGACTAAAACCTGGTGGTTTAATTTTGACCCATACCCATTTGTTCCAGCTTGTTTTGAACTGAACCCCTTCATATCCCTTCATCATCAGCCAGCCAAAGAAGGACGCATGCCAGGAGTTCATGTCTCAGGGTTCCTTGAAGATCCGTTGCCAAGTCCCCGCTGGGATTGAGAGAGGCTGAGTGTTGCTTTGAAGTCACAGTACTGTCTTTGGTTGCATTCCAAGATGGAATGGGTGTCAAGTTCCGAGAGGGGGCCCAGAATAGACCCTATAGACTTTGGTTGGATGCGAACAAAAAAGGTTCAGTCTTTGCTGACCTTGAAAGCAGTTCTTCATTTGGTTCTATCCCTGGAAAAGTTTTTCTCAAAGGCTATGTTGTTCACCCAGTTGCTTCGATCAGTGGGGATTTGAACCGTACTCAACCTTCAAGCCAGACATATAGGGGTGGCACCAGGAGACTGGCCCCATAAAACGAACCAGTTGACCCCCGGCCACTGCAAACTGACCTCCCCCAAAACCAAGAAATCCCCCAAAATGGCACAGCTGGAGTTTCTTGTGAATTCTGTCCATGTTTCTACTTGGGCCACTCTGGGGGGGATCTGGGCTTGTGAATCTGGGCACCACCGGGTCGGTTCTGAGGTGCACGTGTCCTGGGACACCCCGATGACCACGGTCTGCGGGGTTTCCAGTGGAGCAGGCGCCCAATGGGCGAGCGAGGTCATTTGGACCAATGACGCTCACCAATCGGGAAGTAACACCAGCGAACGCCCGCGCAAGCTGCTTACTGGGGGAAATTCCTGCTTTTGGTTCGGTTTGAAAGTTATCAGGGTGAGGTGTCGTTTGAGGGAGGAAATGAGGTGAGGGATGCTCCCAACCATCATATTGTCCCATATCAAGGGTAGGGTCCCAGAATTGCAACCATGCCTCTTGAAGGCCTTTGCCGGCCTTGGCGAGGCCACTTGAGTGATCAAAACCTATGGGTACTAAAATTTGGTCGATCCCCAGAAGCCTGGTGTGTCTCAAAATAGGGAACCCCCCATATAAGAAATAGTATTGGGGCACACAACTACCCAGGGGCATACATGTAGTTTCCTAATGGTTTCTTTGGGTTGTTTTTGCGTACTCTTTGAGTTTGTTTGTTTCTTTTCGTTGGCACCTCGAGCAAACAGCGTGTGAATGGAACCACACAATGATTGCGTTGCAGAGACTTTGAGACCACCTTGAAGTTGTGTCTACAAAGGACACTTAAACGGAAAACCCGCCCACGGCGGGGTCCCTAATTTGTCCTCCTGATCCAAGCTTTGTTGATTGGAGGAAGTCTGGCACTACTGGAAAGAAAGCTAGCCATGTGCATGGTTATCCTCTAGAAAGTATATCCTAGCTCATTCCTTATTCCTAGCCCATACCCTAAACCATAACCACCCAAATAGTAGACGCCCCCAACCCCCGTCCCAATACCTGGAAGCGCTGGGCTGGCGGCTTCATTGTGGGCCTTCCAGTTGCCAAAGATTTTGTGATTGTTTTTCCTTGTTGGTTTCAAAAGGTTTTGTGGTGTCCCTTGTTGGTTTTGAAGGGAATTTATCACTGGCACTATGCTTCTGTGGTTTTTCAGTGGACTTAAGCAAGTGGAAGACAAGCCCAACTGACGTAGCACTATTTGGTAGTGTGCCCGGTATTGACAAGGGTTTCATCCATGCCTGGCGCGAAGTGGATATGTCCCATGGGCATGTCATCGGAATTTGCCCATGCTCTTTGGGATTTTGGTGAGTGTGCCTAATGTCAACTCCTTTGATGCAAACTTGCGATTGTGTCACCCGGTCCTTGGGTACAGTTTGGGTACTTGGCAATCCGTAGCTTGGGGCAAACCACTTTGCCAAGTGAAGTTGCCAACTGCTTTTGACACGCCGAAGCCCAAATCTGGATGGCGAATCCCTGGTCTTTGGCCAAGGTCGGTTGAGACTTGGCCTTTGCCTTTCGCCTCGCCAGTCAGCATTTTGAGGTTTCGATCCTCGGAAAAAGGATCCAGCGAGCATTTCTGCCCAAGGATTGCCGCAGAATTCGATCGGTCGATCGGTAAGTTTTCTCTGGAAAACCCATGTGTTTTGGCCAGCAAAATGAGCATGTTGCTCACATACACTCCTTCAACATGGAAGCTCCCAGAAGGCCTTTGTACATGGGAGCCAAGTCTTCCAAACCAGGGGAGCTCACATGGAATCGCCTGGGGGAGGGTAGATGGGAAAGTGGTTCTCGCCCACTGACAAAGCCGGCCAGACCTGCTGCAGCAGACGGCGCCTGCAGACTTCACGGGGTCCCGGGGATTCCTGGAAGCGCCTCGGCTCAAGAAGCACTTTGACCTTTCTTGCTGCTGCGAGAGATGCAGGGAATGAGAAATGGAATGACCCTTAGACGCCATCCCTGTGGCTTTTAAGGGAATCCCCTTCCGGTTCATTCCCACATTCCCTGCTGAGCACCAGCAAGCTTTCCACCAGAGCAACAGGGTTGACCAACATTTTCTCTTTTGCCGTGTTGAATCGTTTGAACATCAGCTTTGGGTCCAATTCGAAGTGAGTTTTGCTTTGGTGATGTTCGAAGGAGAAGTACAGGGAGCCCCGACTCAGGAAATCTCAACTTGGGGGAGGGAGTAATGTTCAGGTGAGTGACAAAGCAAGGCTTAGTCTCCAAGCCGGTGGACTCAGAAAAAGTGGTCCCCTCCAAAGACATCTCCCTGTTTCAATCCTCATGGTTGGTTCGCCTTTCTGCATGTCAGTTCTGTTGCTTATCCGAGCAGACAACAGGTACTCGCAAGTGGCCATGGATCCCACCAAAGCTTCCCGCGGGGAAAAAAAGGGAAACAAAAAAAAACAGTCACAACCGGTGAGTTCCAGTGGTGAAATTTGGAGAGCAGGCCGGCATGCCTGTTTTGTTTTTGGATGCAGTTCATTTGCCGTGTAAGAAAGCTTGGGCTATGATGAAGGTTCTGTGCTCGAAAGTCTCTTGTTGCCAGTTTGTGAGTCATAGCAATTTGCCCGGGTTCTTGGCAGTTTATGGCCAATGAGGCGTTCGAGACTTAAATATTCACTAAATTTCACTCACAAAGACCGTCAGGGTTTTCCTCGTGTCCACTTTGACAGTGGCTCATGTCTCAGAGACATGTCTGGACATCTCCTGACAAGCTCAATCACACACAAAGGCTACGGGGTCCCATGATTTGCAGGTAATGTTGTCATTGCTTGATTTGTTGCTTTAAGCAAGTCTTGCTTGGAGGTTGCTTGCTGAACCAAAGCGAAACCTTGAATTCTTGTATGGTGAACTAGGTCACTCAACGCACCAAACGAGTCCGGGGCTCCTGGTGTAGATGTTGTTTGTTTCGTCCGGGTGTTGGGAATGAACCGTTTGGTTGGGGATTCCCTGAAGGGAAATACAAGGGATTGGTTATAGGTGTCATTCCATTTCTCATTCCCTCCCTTTCGCACCGGCAAGTTTTAGGGGAACCCCAGCATGGCTGTGGTTTTCCTTAGGGTTTTGGGAGATAACCAGCGATTCTGGGAATCAACCCGGGGATTCCTTAAAGAACACCAAATCAGTGATGTTTGTTTTTGTTTTTTCTCTGGTCATTCCAACCAATGAACCTCAAGATTCCCCGGGAAATCAACCTTGGCTGGTGTCTTTGGAGGCATTCCACGTCTCATTCCCCGTTCTCTGTATACTTTGTCCCAGTTACAAGGGGGGGAAGGGCCCCTCTTGAGCATCTGCGCCCTCACCCATCTCTATACTCATGAGCATCCCTAGTCTGCTTTGATTGGAAATGGTGCTTCGAACCTCCCTGGGTCCCTCTGCATCTCAGCAAGTCCTGGAGGTGCTCATCACCGGCCTAGTGCCGTCCACCCAGTACACGGTGATTTGCCGAGGCCGCCGGCCATCGATGCCGCGTTTGAGGGGACGCGAAGGCTTCGACACGTTGAACCGTTGACTCGCAGAAAAATTTATGGGCGGAGGTTCCCCAACTTCCCTTTTGCCACAACAGCTAAATCTTCCTCTCACTTGCAATCCACTTCACTTCACCGGCTCCTTCCGAAGCACTTGCAAGTTCCACTTTTGTCGTTTGTTCCAATCCAATCCACTTCACTTCAGTTCCAATCCATTTGCTTTACTCTCATTTGCAAGTTCCAGGCGACTTCCGCCTCGCTCCAGGCTCTGCTATCGGAGATCCCATCCTCACGGCGGAGGCGCGGGGCTTGCTGTCCGGTCCTGCATGAGCTCCGCGGCGGCCAGTGCGGCCAGGGGTGCCCGAGTTCCTTTTTCGGAGGGGGGATTCCCTGAAATCAACGGCATCTAGGTGTTTTTTTTTCTCCAGTAGTGCCCTTTTACTGTTTCCTTTTTGGTTGGGAGGGTTCCCCTAGTAAAATAGACGACGGAGAAAAGCTGGTACCCTTATGCTAGCCTCTCTACTGGAGGACCTAGGCATATTTTGGGGTCCCTTCTTGGCCCATGGCGACAGTCTGGGCTTGACCAGGGTACCCTTGTCAGCTGGCTATTCAGGAGTACCGAATTTATATTTTGTCTTATACCCACGGGGGGGGGGGGGAGAGCAGCTTAGGAGCCGAATTTCTATTTGTCCTATACCCACGGAAGGGGGGGAGCAGCTTGGGAGGAAGCTTTGATTCAGGTTTGCCAGCTGAGATGCACTCAAGCAAGAGGCTTTGGTTGTTGTTGTGGATGCAGGGGTCTCGAGATTACTTTTGGGCGGCTCAATTTTAAACTACCATGTCGGAAAAAATTGGACTCAGCAAAAAGCCGCAGGTCACGCGAGAAGGTTTCTCTACAGCGAGGGACACTAACGACCGGCTGTCGAGCATCACCTTGAACATCGAGGCAGTGTGGGGCCGGCGGGCGCGGGGGCATGTTGGCCAAGAGATCTAGGAGATGAAAGTAGCGGACTTTTTCCTGGCGAGACCTAGTTAGATACTGTGGGGTAAATGTGTAGACACAGCTGCAAGTTTTTGCAAGGGTCATGAGCTCACTTGAGCTATCGGTTTTCTAAAATGGTCCAGTCTTTTTGTTTGTTTCTTCCATGTCAATTTGTAGGGGAGCAGTTTGGTTTCAGCACCATCATCAATTGTGGTTGGTTTTAATTGTTGTGGTTGAATCTGAATCTGGTTTCAATTTGCTTGGTTTCAAGTGGATTATATCTCCTGGTTTCCCTTTGGCAAATGAGCAGTTCGCGATGCTTCGCAGGAGCAAGCCAGCGAATGGGAGTCCCCGCCTCCAGTCAAGGTGTTGCACTACGCAAATCAAAGAAGGAGAGTAGCCGGAGCCCAGGATCGATCAACGAATCAAGGGGCTAACATAGTGGGTGTCCCATTTAAGAGGGAATCCTTCACTGGGAACCGCCTTTGAGATCCACAAGCTTTGTTTGGCCAGTGTCGACTTTGGGCCAAATGTGCTCCTTCTGCCACCGTTCTGGGACTATTCCGCTGCAAAGCTACGGAAGGAGCAAGTAATGGGGTTTCCCAAAAACCAGGTTCGACTAACTAAACGCATTTGTGTGTTGAGTTCCATATCGATCTGCTTGAGTGGTCCGGGAGCTAAGCCCAACTCAACCTAGTAAACCCATGTACACCCATGTAGCTAGGGTAGCTAAACATTTAGCTAACCCCCTGACCATTTAAGTACTGCTTACAGGGAAATTCAAGGCCTTCCTAAGTTCCAGGTTTGAACAGATGAGTCACAACCCAAACCCGGATGATTTTCCGGGTAGCAAGGAATAATCCCAGTCATAAATGGGTGCGGATATCCGCCTTTTGAGTTCTTCACATGATTCTGGGAAGATCATTGTGTGTTTTCATTTTAGTATTGTAATACCAGGTATACATTTTCATACCAAGTTAATGACTCAGATGAGCCACAATCAAAACCCGGGTAGATGAAGGTTAGTAAGGGGCAGTCCCAGCCAGAAATAGTTGCTGATATCCGCCTTCTTAGTTCTTTACCTGGTTCTGGGTCGACCATGTTAATAGCATGGGGGCTGGGGGGGAGGGAGGGGGAGGGGGAGGGAGCCCAAATAAGCCCTTAATAAGGCCTTATTTGGGGCTTACCCCAGCCCCCATGATTTGATTGTGACTCAGGTGGCTTTAAGGTTTTAGGGGTCTCCGGTTTCGACCGCGGGGCTTTTCGCCGCGCCTCGATAGGCGGTCTGCTCGGAGGGCCCAGCTGTCTCGGTGGACGCAGTGCTGACGCCGCCGCAGCTTCGATCAAAACCTGGGCAGTGGTTGGGTTCGGGGCTAACACACCCTGAAATGGATTGGTGCATGTCAATGCCTTTTTGGTTCACTTGCTGAGTTTGTGGACTGGAGTCATTTTGGGGGGGGTTTGGAACATTTTAGCGGCAACTGCACAAATTTGGGTACTTTGTTTGACCAATACACTCAGGAAGTGACTTGGTTGATAGGTGTGTAAGTTAGTTTGCCTAGATGGGTCTCATGTGTGTTTACCCAAGACAAACCAGGGCCATCTAGTTTGCCAAAAGGTCGCCTATGGTTTGATTTTCAGCTTTATGTTTATGTGTTCTTTAGTTGTTTGGCAGTGGGTTGTTTGGTTTTGGTTTGTGTTTGTTTGGCTTGGTTCTGGGTTTAGTTGTTTGGTGACCGCTGTTTTTCTGTTCTTCCATTTTTTTCTCGGGGTTCCCTTCATTTTTCGGGTTCCGTTCGTGTGCCTGGTTCGCCTTTGAATGTTTCAAAGGCGGAGGTGTTGGAATCTCCTCCGCCGTGCCAAGGTTCAACCCTGCTACGCGGACTTACCTGGCGACCTTGAATGCCGACGCTTGGATTCGAGTTGGGTCGGGAGTACCGGGTAAGTTGCCCAGTGGCTCCCTTGTTTTTTTGTTGGGGAAGGGTTTCGCTTCAAAGTCAACCAACCAAAAAAGGAGGCCCTTTTTCTCCCCTGGCCACTGGGCATCTAGGGTATAGCGCAAAGTCAGTATTCGCAAGCAGCCCCTGATCCGCTTTTAAAGGGAAGCCAACCGCTGTTTGGAGGGATCCGGGTTTAAACATGTTTGATCTAATCAGGGGGCCTGGCCCAACCCCGTTGGGTACCCTCCCTTCAAGATCCCCGTTCCGCTATGTTAGTGGGACAAAGTGTACACAGCCAAGGATGGGTCCATGTGAGGGTATGCGCCATTTCGGGTATTGGAAACGTCCTTTTAGATCCTTTAAGTGTTGTTTGCTGCTTTCTTGCGTTTTCTCTCCTGCGCGTGCGCTGAAGCAACGCATGTATGTTTTTCCCTACAGTCCTCGAGGTGTAATTTGGGGTCCTTGTGAGGGAACAAGGGCGACGCAGGAGGTTGGAATCCTTTGCCATGTGTTTGTTGGGGTTGTTTTGTGCGGAAGCCCCCGAAACAGAGCTCGGTCCATGTTGGATCCAATTGAAAGTCCACCCTGTAAAGTGGATGAAACCAAAGATTTCATCACAGTATTCTTGTGGTGGTGATAGCTTTACCAACTCCAAAAGAGGGAACCATACAGGTGGGCCAAAATATCTAGAGAGCCCATAAATTGATGGTATTCCGTGTTGATTTTCCTTGGAAAACCAACCTTAACAAGGGGACTCCTCGAAGCAAAGCACACATCCGTTTCCCTTTGACCCACTCACTTCCTGAAGTCCTGGACTTTTGTCACTTTTTGGGAAGACCATTTTAGAGGTAAATAAGAAGTTGTTGTTTTTTTGCCAATTCACTCGATCGGAAGTGTGAGAATCGCACCACCCCATGGCACCGGCGAACAGGAGGACATGCGCAGCTGGTGCGGGCCCGACGAGACGGAGGCCATCCTGAGGCCGCTTGAAGCGGTTCGCAGATTTGTCGGTTCGAACGAGCGTGCGCTGGGTTGTTCTTGGAGGGTACCATGAGTTCCCTTTTCAGGTCAGTAAAAAGGGAAACCCAGGGAATATGATGGTTCTTGAGGGTACCATTCTAGCTGTACCCTCCCCATTCTCTTCAGGGATCCTTCTCTTGAAACCATGGGCAAAACCCCTGGAAAATAGGTGGTTTCTAAAGAGAATGATGGGTGAAGAGAGTGCGGAATCAAACCTTGGAACCAAGGTAGTACCACGGGTTCCCTTTTCAGGTCGGTAAGGGATGAAGGGAACCCAACGGGAAACCCTGATATATGTTGTTTTTTGAAGTTCCCTTTTCAGGTCGGTAAGGGAAGAAGGGAACCCAATGGGAAACCCTGATATATGTTGTTTTTTGAGGTTCCCTTTTCAGGTCGGTAAGGGAAGAAGGGAACCCTAAGGGAAACCCTGAAATATGTTGTTTGTTGAGGGTTCCCTTTTCAGGTCGGTAAGGGAAGAAGGGAACCCAAAGGGAAACCCTGAAATATGTTGTTTGTTGAGGGTTCCCTTTTCAGGTCGGTAAGGGAAGAAGGGAACCCAAAGGGAAACCCTGAAATATGTTGTTTGTTGAGGGTTCCCTTTTCAGGTCGGTAAGGGAAACCCGAAGGGAAGCCATCATGTTAGGGGCTCTTGGCTTGTCTCCAGGTGCGAAGAGTACATAAGACCATGTCTAAAACTAGGGGACGCTACTTTTGTTACAAGGCATGTCTCCAACTACAGGCATGCTTTTAGCAAAAGGCGTGTCTCAAAATAGGGAGCTTCCCCTTTGGTTAGATAGGACCCAGCAAAGATGGTTCGTTGGTGTTTTTGTTTGGGGCCAATAGAAGACTACCAGTCAGACATGTTGGTGGATGCAAAGACGGACCAATGTCCAGTGACGCCCACAAAACCGCTTCAAGAATCCCCTCAACGCTTGAGAAGCCTTAAGGCCGAACACTGCAAACTGGCAAGTCAAAACAAAACCACCAGGACAGGGACAGCAGGTTTTAGTCTATGTTTCCGTTTACCAGGAACACCCATGTTGGGGTTACCCTATGTTTGACCGCCACAGCCACATATGATCTGCACAGCCGTGCTTAAGGGCTTTCCGAAGGGTGCGAATGTGCTGCCCTGTGACTTAAGGACAACCTTTTTCCAGCATGCCAACCTTTTTGTTGCGGTTCCTGGCCCCCAGAAGATTGGCCTTGAGACGCAATTTGGATTTTCAAATGCTTAGGTAAATGGTGGTTATATATACCCCCATTGCTTTTGTGGTGGTTTGAACTCCAGGGATTCTGTTTGTTTTTGATTCGTTTCTTTGCTTTTAGGCACCCTTTTCTCCGAGCCACCCGTTTCCAAACATTGGATGCGGATATAGGGGGTAAATTTAGATACACTGGCTCGACGTACCGAAACAAAGACTCTGGAGGGGCAAATGCACACATAATTACCCAACCATCCAACTACCTAAATTTCTCCGAAGCCTTAGCCTCCCACCAAACAAAATCAATAAAAAGACAGCCAATTTCCTGAAGCCCTGACCAACACAGACACACACGCACACGCACCAAAAACAAAAACGTCACCCGCCCCGCTTGCCCAGTGTGCACATGGGAGCCAACGCCCAGAGCAGTTTCGCCTCCGTGAGCCTGCCACAGGCCTGGTGACATGGGTGGGTACCCCTCCCCCGCCGCCCACGTATGGTGGACACATAGAGTCCATTTTGAAACCTCCTTCATTTAGGGTATTGGTTTTTACGGTGTGTCTTTTCCCCCCCAATCTGGGTGTGTCTTTTTGAGGGTACCCTCTTGGGCAAAAGGCAATTCTCTTGAAAAAAGAGCCCAGTTTAAATGTTTGAGTGTACCCTCTTAAGCACTCATTTTTGGGAGTCCCCTATTTGGGCATGGGTCATTTTATGAAACCGCAGGATATGGATCGCAGGTTTCAGTCCTTGGTTCCATTTACCAGAATGCGTCTGAGAAAGAAACCAGCTGGTTGGAAGGGCGCTGGCATCATTTGTTTCCTTGGCCTTTCGGAGCTAAGAGAAGTTCAAAGATGCGGTAGTTTTGACCTTTCGGTTTTCCTGTGTTGGCTCATACTTTGTCAAGGTTACAAAAGGTGAACTCCCAAAAACAAGGCCCTTGCGCAAGTGAGGCACTTTTTCGTCAAGGTCATAAAAGGTGAACGGCCAAAGAAGCAAGGCCCTTGCGTCAGTGTGAGGCACGGTTTCCCTGCAGTGGCACCATTTCCACTTTTGGTGGCTGCAGTACAAAAATGGAAATTCAACCCAAGAAAGCAAACACCTTGCGCGCGTGTGTGTGTGTGTGTGTGTGTGCGTCGGTGCGTGTGTGGGTGCGTGTGGTGTGTGTGTGTGTGGGTGGGTGTCTGGGAGTGAGTGTGTTTTTGTGTTTGTGTTTCTGTTTCAATGTTGTTTTGTGTTTGTGGGTTTGTTTGTCTGTGTGTGTGTGGGTTTGTTTGTGAGTGTGTGTGTGTTGTTTGTTTGTTTGTGTGTGTGTGTGTGTTTGTGTGTTTGTGTGTTTGTGTGTTTGTGTGTTTGTGTTTGTGTGTGTGTTTATGTGTTTGTGGTGTGTTTGTGTGTGTGTGTCTATGTTTGTAGGTGTGTGTGTGTGGTCTGTGTGTGTGTGTGTGTGTTTTTGTGTGTGGTGTGTGTTTGTGTGTGTGTGTGTGTGTGTGGTGTGTGTGTGTGGGCGTGTGTGCGTGTGCGTGCGTGTGTGCGTGGCGTGGCGTGGCGTGCGTGCGTGCGTGTGCGTGTGCTGGGAGTGGGTGTGTTTTTGTGTTTGTGTTTGTGTTTGTGTTTGAATGTTTGTTTGTGTTTGTGGTTGTTTGTGTTTGTGTCTGTTTGTGTGTGGGTTTGTGTGTATGTGTTTGTGTGTGTGTGTGTGTGTTTGTGTGTGTGTGTGTTTGTGTGTGTGTGTTTGTTTGTGTTTGGGTTCGTTTTTTATGTTCTTTCTATTTATCCCGGGAGCCTGAAAGGAAAACACGTATATACGTTTGTTGTTTTGTGAGGGGGGTGTCCTTGTTTCTGGCGCACACCTAATGTCCACCTTCATGAGAGATGGTTTGACATGGTGCGGAGTTGGGCCCACGCCAATCCAAGCCAATTTGGACCCAGGGCTAAACCACCTGAGCCACTTGCTCAAAAACCAACACCCGGGTAAGTGAAGGTTAGGGACGATTCCAAGAAAATCGTTCCTTCGCCGCCCTTGCAGAATCATGTGCTTGAGTTTGGGTAGGCTAAGTATGTTAGTACCGGGGTTTGAGTATGACCTGTCAACAGCCTTCCAGTTTGGTAAGGGGAATATCGGTATCTAGAGCATTTACTACTGGACCCCCCAGCCTTGAGAACGGGGAACCCACAAAATGCAACTAGACGCAAAACAAACCCATCACTTCAAAACCCAGATGTGTACCTTAGACGTGCACCCCAGATATTCATAGATATCCCAGATACCTCAACAACAAGCCCACGACTTTAAAATGAAACCCAGAATTGTAATGTTGACCCCATAGTAATCAATCCCTGTTTATTAATAGGGGAGTGGGGGCCCCCGAAAAGTGGTTTGATTCCCCACATTCCACCCAGGGACCCCCCACCCCTACCGGGAAACCAAAAAGGATGGTCACTATGTTGTTCCATGTTGGTCTATTTTTGACCCATGGTGAGCTCACCAACTTAGGGGGTAACACGAGCTCACTATGGTAAAGGTTCTTTTCTCCGGGATCCCATTCCTGACCCGCACCCATTTCGGACCCCAAAGCCCGCGAGGCGCAGATCTTGGCACAGCCGTTGCTGGACGCCTCCGGGAACTTGCCACCGGGCGCCGGACGAAGCACCTCCGCCCAGGCGCGGAGACGAGAAAACGCCAACCCGCGGTGCCTCACTTCCATTTGTAGGGCGCCTATATGTATTACAATATAATATAGATGTGTATATATACATATATATTAGCATTTATAGATATTTATGTTAGTATTTATATTATACATACTAGTGTTTTTGTGTCTTCCTCGGTTTCTCCAGTTGGTGGTGAACACCCTAGGAGCCCAAGACCTCACTTGAGGCCTCTGGGAGGTTGGCCCTCATATTTCGGGTCTTGGGCTCCTATCGGAAAAGTTTGTCTTGCTGGTGCTCAGGGACTGACCGGCTCCTAGTGTTGGGAATGAACTGAACCGGAAGGGGATTCCGAGAAAAGGAAGCCACAGGAGATGGCGTATAGGGTTCAGTCCAAAGAAGGAGGTTCGCTGCAAAGTCAAAGGACCAATCGGACCAAGGTGGTTGGTTCCGCCATGGCCGTTGGGCTTCTGAGCCTTTGCCGACATCCAAAAGTTTCAAGCGAACCCGGTCTAAGCGGTTGGGAGTTGTGCAACCTCTCAAGTGATCAGTGTTTTTTGTGTTTCCTTTTCCTTAGGGTTCCCCCCTTAAAAGTCATGAACCCATGCCTCTTTCTGGATCTGTTTCTGGACTTTAGGACAGTCGTTTGGTGGTAAATAAAACCCACAACGGCCCTTCAAGGGAAATCCTCCGGATTTCGCTCAGTCCCAACACTGGTTTTGATTGGCCTTGCTTGACGGGATACTGCACTGCTGTGGGCTATATTCATAGGTCATAGACAGAGAGGTTTCCATTGCAAGTGTGTTTGTGGGAAGTGAATACCAACCCAAAGATCACATTTGTTGGTGCGTTTAATTGAAAGCAGTTGGGTTTCTAGGCTCAACAGGGACGGCTTTGTTTGGCTTCGTTGCGTCCGGGTCTTCGGGATATCTTTGGGTCTGGATACCCGGCTAAAAGGACTGGTCCCTTTGGAAGGTTAGAACTCCATCAAGTCATAAGGGTCGTTGTTTCTAGCAGTCCCACGGCGTCCCTTGGTAAGAGCAATATGCATCACTAGGCGTCCCGCATCACTTCCATGGGTAGGGATTTTAGACGGGTTTCCCAAGCGCCCTGATGTAGAACATGGACATGCGTCGAGGATAGTATCCCCAGGACTAAGGCCAAGTTGCTGACTTCAATTCATGACACTCAGTGTTTGCTTTCCTTTTGACCCGGTGCAGCTTTCGTGAGCAACGGGAAGTACTAGAAGCAGTCGTTTGAGGAACGCGGCCTGTTTGGGATAGGCTGTTTTGGTTGGGGTCTTTGTGTTTCCCTGACGAGGGGTTCCAGTTAGCCCTCTAACGGTTGAACTTGTAGCAGGGGATCTGAGAAAAGCCCCAGACTTGTTTGGAACCATTGTCATGGCAAGCCAAAAGTTCACCCAGGAATTCCGGAGTTCCATGGTCGCTTCGAACATCATCTCTTGATCGATTCCAAATCAGTGTCTCTTCTCATAGGAAGAAATACAAGGAACTCTTATTTGTTCGTTTGGTGTTTTGCCTCTAAAAAAAAATGGTTCCCTTTTTCTACGGCTGAATTTCTGTATTGGGCTTTGGTGTTTTGGATTTTTTGGGGGTGCCGGGTGGCTGGCCAAAAGTCGGTTCAATACATGCCCAGGGGGGAAGCTTCAGGCGAATCTCCAATTGACCGGATTCGGATTTGAGCAGAGATTCCCGACGGTGCTCGGGGAGAGCCTTCAACGGGTTTTAGAGATTTGGGCTAGGGCGTTCTTGACTTCTTTTGTTTTGTTCAGTTTCGCGTTGCTTCTCGCGAAAGCTAAATCGTTCAACTGTGCGCCTCCAATTACCCGTCTCCCAGTGTCCCCCGGCTGGGTGGGTTCATTGGCACCCCAGCACAAAGAAACATCAACAGCTGCACGAGAAGGAATGCAAAAGGAAGGGGGGCATTTGTTGCCGCCCCCTTTTACTCACCCCCAAAAGACCCCCGCCCCCCAGCGAAACGAACAAGCAGGTGGACATCACGGTGCAGCCTCCCCAGACCGGCCGGGGCGCCCGGGCAACCCACTACCGGGAGAAATGACCTGTGGACTAAGCTGACTTGTTTTTGTTGTGTTTGTTGTTGTGTTTTTGTGTGTGTGTGTGTGGTTTTTGAAGGAGACCCCTTGACACTTAGAACCACAATCTTTCGCATCCTCCGAGTTGAACACACATTTCAACAACCACCTCAAGATTCCTCACGGACAGTCGTTTTAGGGGTGGCCATATTATGAACCAAAGTCCCAGATTTTGGCTAACAGGCGGGGTGCATGCAGGCAACGAGCCACTGACAAGATGATTCCAAAGCTTGGTGATAGTCTACTGTGGGTTGAAGGATATGGGGCCGACCCGAATCCTCACGAAAGCCAGGGAACCGGCCGGGCCCGCACTTGTCCTGTTTTGCACTGGGTGTTTACGGAAAGAAGTATGGTGGTTCATTGCTCACATGGATCTTTGCTTTGGTCTATATAAAGTGATGGACAACATCAGCACAACCGCCCAGAAGGACGCCGAGAGTTGCAACTTCCTCCGGGTTCAGACGCGAGGCACTTTCCACCCGCAGGTTCGCAGAACTCGATCAGAGCCCCGAAAGATCTGGGGGAGGTCATGCCAACAGATTCATGGGAAGCCAAAGGATTGATGGAAGCCAGCTAGAGGCTTGGAGCTCGAAATTGGTTTGCCAAGTACTCCAATGCCTGTCGCTGGTGCAAATTCTAAATTTTGCGCTCCTGTTCCGCGAGGAAGCGTCCCGGCAGTGCCCTACAGGGTGGACCTGATCCTAGGCCCGAGCAACTCGCTGGGTGGGGAATCTCGTCAGGTACCCTCTGATCAGGGCACTCATGCGGTACTTTTCAGGTACTTATGAGGTTCTTGTGAGGTACTTGTGATCCATGAGGTACTTATCAATGAGGTACAAAACAGGTACTTGTGAGGTGCTTATGATCCATGAGGTACTTATCCATGAGGTGCTTATCAGGTGCTCATGAGGTACTGAAATGCTTTGACTTGTCAAGTGCTTATGAGGTGCGTTTGAGGTACTTAGTGGCTCAGTGGTATACTCTGCTGCTATCTCGTTTTTCAGACTATCCTGGTCTACTTACCTCAAACAATCATGGGACCCCAAAAGCGAGCTGCCAGAGAATGATGGCAGAGCAGTCAAGTTTGATCCAGAGCTCTTTTGGCGTTTGAAGCCAAATTTGATCCAATGGACGAAGTCGACTTGGGGATTTCTCGGGAAAACCGAGACAGACGCGTTTTGGGCTCCCAGTTTGTTACTTCCCAGACGCTCCTGTGGAGCTTCCAATGCAAGACCCAGACCCTCCATTGGGCACCGAGGAATGTTGGGGTCTCAAAACCTGGTGGTTTGAGGGCCCAAAATGAATCGGGCACACCTCATCGGCCTTGGACACAGAGGCCTCTTAGTTGTGTCTTAAGATTGGGGGAATCGGGATCCAAAGTTGCTGGCTTCCTTTTGGCTTCAATTCAGCAACCCATTAAAGGGGTCCCCCCCAAGAGAAAGAGAAACACACAGAGCTTAGCTCTGGAGACCCCTGGCAGGGGTTTTAAACTGGATCCTTCCCTGGCGGACACGACTCACTCGACATCCGAAAGGCGTTTTGTTTTCTTCTGTTTTTTGTTGTTTCCATCTTGTTGCTACACATTCTCCTTTTCGAGTCCCACGAAGTAGACCAAGCGTTTGGCTACTAGTTTTGGGAAACTGGTGCCCCGGAGAGTTTTCGCCCATTCCAGTGTCCCACCCAGTTCACAAGATCCCACATTGGCACAAGTGTGTTTTTGTTTTGCCCCAGAGGTGTTCGAGCAACAGTGGTTCAAAAGTTCTTGGGCCCTCAAGGAAAATCAGCAGGAGGTTGTTTAAGCCATATGGTTTAGACCATGTTTTAAGGGGTAAACTGGGCATGAAGCTCAACAGATTGAGAGCTTGGTTTCCCTTTTAGTCTCCCCTTTCGTTCCAAGTGGTTTGTGTTCCCCCTAACACGGTTGGTGTCCTTTCGCTTCCCTACAAATAATGATCAAAGGCACAATTTTGAGAAGCTCCCAGTGGCGTTGAAAGTTTATTTGGTTCGAGGCAGCGCGTTCCTCTCAAAAGTGAATTGTAACACCCCCCAATCAACCAGGCATTGTGCTTAATGTTTCTTTTTCTTAAATCCAGAGAACGGCCTTTTGATTTTGAAGGATCATTTCGCTCCCCTTGACCAGTGGTCTCGCCAGGGGTGCTGGACATCCGCCTGGAGAACTTCACCTTGGATTGGAATTCGACCATCGACGAATCTTCCGCCGGCCCCTCCGGGCGTTTCGTGCTCAGCGTGCCCGGGGACCTCGATGCGGGGAGGCCTAGAAGCTGAACAGAAGGGTTTCGGGACGAAAAGCCACTGCTAAATGGTCAAAGCCTGGGCTTTGCGGGTTGGACAAGGGTGTTCCTTCACAGGCTGACAGGCCAATGAAAGCATATAAGAGCGTGAAAATGTGCTGCGCATGCCGGAGAAAAGGTTCGGAGGTAGCGGTTTGACCCATCGCTGCAATGTGTTTTTCAAGAATTCCCTGGACGCTCCGAGCCTAAACGGCTCCTTTGGCGAGATTTGCCATTTTCAGGGTCGGTTGGAAGTGATTGTATACCACTTCAATGAAGGAAGGCAACAACTGCCCTACTTCAACGCCTTGCGCACACACAACACAGAGGTGGCTGTGACAATCTGGGCTCCTTACCTGAAACTAGGTGGACCAGCTTGTTCGGCGGGAAGGCTACTTGGAAGGGCTTAAACAACCTCGCCTACTTGGGTGAACACGTGTTACGTTACTTCCCGGAGGATTCGGAGACGAACTTTGGGCACATCACGTGCAAGCTTTATTTCGGTAGTTGGAACTGCCAGGATCATGTTCAGGAACCGTGATCGGCACTAATTTTGCTTTCGCTGTTTTCAACTCGCGAATGATAAGGTACCCGATTGCCGCCTCTAAACACTGTGTGTGTTCGACTCGTTGGCCTGACTGGCAAGCTTCTACATTTAGAAGACCCTCAATCGGTAGTTTTGATCTGCGGCCGGGGGAGGTGAATCATTGATCGGGAAAGCCCACCCTTGGCCTTCCACAACAATCTAAGCCACGGATTAGCTTGGTTGATCTGTGTTGAGTTATATTGGTTCATGCTTAGGTTCACTGCATGTGTGTGGTTGGTTCTGGGCAAAACTTAAGCTGCTGAACTTTTAGCTTGCTTGGAGAGACGATGGGAAAGTTATTTGTAAGTTTTGCAGACCTCATATTTAGCACCCCGACACCTCCACCTGTTGTTTTTTTTCCAGCAAGCTGACCATCGCTTTCCGAGGCAAGTTACATCAGCATCCTCGTGGGCCCGTATGTGCAGACGCTGGTCCTTGTGAGCCAGGAGCAGTACACCGAGAACTCGATGCTCAGGAGACTCCGGGCGGCTTTCGCAAACGTTCATGGCTGCGGGAATTTCGCAATTAGAGTCGATCAATTAGAAAGCAACAGAAGGGGTTATTTAAACAACTGGAGTCAAGTGTGAGATGTCATAAGATTAAGCTAAGTCATGACTATGGAAACAATCTTAAATGATTCAGCCCCCATGTGATAGTGCCTTTCAAACGTCCAGTTATGCAACACGCCTGGAAGCGGTGTATTTTCTCTGGGACCTTGCGATTCCCCATCCACACCTGTGCATGATGGACATGTTGACTAAGCACCGTCAACACATTCCAAGCCAAATGGGGGTGGACATGCCTTGCCTCAGGTAACCCTTAGTTGGTGGTTTGGGGATTTGAACCCCTGGTCCTGCAGAGGGTGAATGGGAAACCACCCCTAACACCTAAGCCACCAATCCAAACCACCAATCACTGTAGCGAGAACTTTAGGGAGTGGCCCCAACCCAACCTCACGTGAGGCGCAGCGCAAGTTTTCCTGTTGGGATGCCTGTCAATCCCATGAGCTCAGGAATGGAAGGCAAGGGAGGGGAGAGGGGAGGGAAGGGAAGGGAAGGGAGGGGAGGGAAGGCAGCAAGGAACGCAAATGAGAAGGTGCAGTCGATTTCGGCAGGACGATTTACATCTTCATAGTGGTGAGCGTGGCAGGGCTTGGCAATCAGCGCAAGCCTCAGCGCTTGGCAATGAGCCAAGTGTGCTCCTTTGTTTGGAGGTTTTTTGTGGGCTTAAAAGGAATTTACCGAGGAAAAATGCCGTCTTGACGGTGCCCTAAAAAAGGGACACTCAACTAGATGATGAACTGGATGTCCATTTTGGCAGTGCCAAATGATTTGCAGCCCGGTCCGTTGGTGAGGGCTTGGATTCATTGTTCATTTCCGGCCGGTTTTTTCTTCACTTTGAACACAAGTGACTCAGATTGCCACTCAAACACATGGCAGTTCGCTGATTTCCCGTGGTTCGCCCTTTCGGGCGGCTCATTCAAACGCGAGGCAAACGCAATCCAGTCCGAAAAGTTCGCGTGAGTAGCTTTGCGGCCCAAGCACAGTATAAATCCTGTTAAGTAGTTAGAGTCTCCATGACCCTCAAAAAATTGGTCCATGACCCCTTAATTTTGGGTAATGACCCCATTTTGTAAGGGTCATGGAGACAGATACGCAAGGGCTCTTGACTCTTAGCTAGCTTTTTCCAACGCCTTCCATTGTGTGGCCTTCTGCAAGAAGGTCTCCACTAGGGAACGCTTGAGGTTGGAGGGTCCCTACTTTGGCCCACTTCGCCCCCCCGCCCCCACGAAAAACCTATGGTTGCAGGCTGCAAAATGCTTGCAAGCACATCCAAGCCTTTGCTTGCTGCCAGCAAAGCTGTCCGGAAGTCATTGCCTGGACTGATGTTGCTTCAAAAAAAAGACAGAAACAGGATGAGGGGCCAAAGTGAGACTCACCCTGAATTGGGTGGGTTCCTCCCCCGAGTGGTGTGCTGATTTCCAAGGGGGATGTGTTTTCTTAAATCAACCCGCAAAAACTGGTGTTCTGTTTTCCTTTGTAAATCCCCATGAAACATGACCCAGACTTCAATCCAGCCCCCAGCCTCTGTCCCACTAACCAGCTAAATAATTACTTGTCCGGCACAATGATGGTCTATGGTTTGATTCCCCGTTCTCTTCACCCATCGTTCTTTTCAGACACCAACTATTTTGCAGGGGTTTGGCTCGTTTTTGGAAGAGAAGGATCCCTGAAGAGAGTGGGGAGGGTAGAGCTAGAGGATGCGTTTCCTCTTCTTTCGGCCGCTCCGCTCCGAGGCTGCCCCTCATCATCCAGGTGCGGCCCCCGGCGAACAGCATCCATCCCAGCCTGGACGTGCGCACCGGCGAGAGTGCCCGAGCCTCGACCCGCGCGGGAACGACACTGGAAGCTGCAAGCCGGGCTGACCTGGAAGGGGCGGGTGCATCCACCAAATTTGGTGAACTCCGACTGAAACCTGCTCCGACGGATTTGTTTTATGGCGGAATTCGCCTGTGCCAAGTGGGGCCAGACCTCAGCCACCCAGTCCTGCAGTGATGTCCAGTAGGCATGCGCTTGTATTCAGAACGTTTTGGAGGGGAAAGCCCGTGTAAATCAAGTAATTACCGAAGAGGGTGCCCCGATTCTTACAAGGCTTTTTCCCCACCCGACAGGAATGGGTTGTTAGATTTTATGTTGGAATCCGCGTTTGCGATGCTTTACACCACGCCCCCACCCAGTATCCCGCCAGAGCAGCTCGCCATTGGATCCCGCCGAGGATCCCGCCAGAGCAGCTCGCCAGTGGATCCCGCCGAGTATCCCGCCAGAGTAGCTCGCCAGTGGATCCCGCCGAGTATCCCACCAGAGCAGCCCGCCAGTGGATCCCGCCGAGTATCCCGCTGAGTTTTTCCCTTTGGCTCGCCAGTGGATCCCGCCGAGTATCCCGCCAGAGTAGCTCGCCAGTGGATCCCGCCGAGTATCCCACCAGATCCCGCCAGTGTTGCGCCAGAGCAGCTCGCCAGTCTGGTTTTGCTTAATGTCCCGCCCGGCGCACAGTTGGGTTTACATTTTGGCGCCTTCGTGTTTTGAGTGTGCCCTGAGGCTCGGAAAGGGTGATGCTTGAGTTCTCGAGATCGGCTCGCAGACAAGTGGAGTTTGACACACAGACAGGTGGATAAGGCTCTCACTGCAAAGCTTTTTGAGCAGTCATAGGCCCCAAGCCGCTCGAAAACCATGCTTGAAAATGTGGGCTTTGACTCTTTCAGGGTTCCCCTTTTTCTTGTTCGACTATACGGGTATGGGTCAAAGTTAAGCCACCAGGGGGGCCGCAGGTTTATTCCATTCCATTTAACAGGGTTCCATTTTGGGGTTGCCCGATTTTGACCCTCACCATAGGATCCACCCAGATGATTCTGTGATCAACCAGCCCCCTTTTCGCCTGACTTCGCAAGGTCAGCTTCGAGCCGCCCACGGTCAGCGGCGTCGACTTTCGGCTCGGAAGTCGGAAGTCGGGAAGTTGAAGGCTTGCGGAAAAGTGGGTATGGCTCAAAAAACTGGTACCAAAATGGAACCTGGTAAGTGGCAACATGGACCAAAACCTGCGTAACCCAGCTCTTTTATTTTGAGCCACTGCCAAGTAGGGAATTTGGTGTGTATCTCTTGTCGAGGGCAACCTTTAGTTGGTAGTTTACTGGGAAACAGGGGTCCCCTATTTTGAGACAAACCCAAACGGGCCTTTGCTCCTTGCTCAAAGGCAAGGAATGCTCTCGCGTTTCTTGCAGCTTTTTGCCCACCCACAAGAGATCGCGCCCGACTCGCCCCTTTGGAATCAAAACCCCTTTCCCAAAAGGGGTTCAAGTCTTATTTTAGCAGCTGGTGAATTGTTGGTTGTTTGGTTTGTTGGTTCGTTGGTTCGTTGGTCGCTTGCTTGCCTGCCTGCCTGCCTGCCTGCTTGCTTGCTTGCTCGCTTGCTTGCTTGCTTGATGGGTTGGTTGGTTGCTGGGGTTCATTCGAATTTCCCCAGCTGAACAATTCTTTGAGCACCCTCCTTTGGTCTGAGGAGACGGACCAGGGCAACGGCCTGGTGTCTGCCACAGGGTACACCTTTGTCACCGTCTCCGGGCCGGGGCGCCCAGTTCTTGGGCAACACCCCACCCCAATCCGTGGTGGAACAACGACAGATGCTTTAGGTTGCCAATTTCTGTGATACCAAGAGTGACGGAGTCATGGGCATGGGTATTTCCCGCGGATTCATGCACCCAAATCCGAGTCCAAAAGTCGCGATGCTAGGGGAGGATCGAGTTCCTACCTAGTTTCACAGGATTTACTAAGTACTGCCTATATAAGACCTTACATGACCCTGTTAATAGAATCAACAAGTCAACGGGTTTTCTTGGATCATGTTAATATTGTGGGTCCATGGAGTCCATTCATGACACCAAGTCTATTTGGGACTCTGGTTAGTCCACTGTGAAGCCGCCGGGAATGACTTTGGCAGGGAAGTTATTGGGCCAGTGGCACGTTCCACAAGTCGATGTTACTTCACTTGACTTGCGTATATCTTTATTTGTTTGATTCCGATTTCCCCCGTTAGAATTATAATGGCATCGTCACTCACGGATAGAGCATGTGCTATTCTGCACGAGTCATGGTGAAGGGATTTTGCGGACGATTTCTCGATGAATGTGTCTCGGGGTCCAGTTCTTATTTCAGGTTGGTGACTTGTGAAAAGTGTTTGAGTCACTTGCGCCAGAGTATGCCATGTGAGCGACGTCCTAAAACGCCTGCATTTGAAAGTAGCGGTCGAGAGGAAGTATCCATTTCAACATGCGGCTTCCTAGCCGCGAAAGGTGGTTGTAAAGCGGCCAGTTTGCCGACCTTATAGCTTTCCCGCGTCCGAAAAAGCGAAAACTAAACTCCAAGTCATTTCTCAATCCTCGAAAGCGACTCGAAAACGGTTGTCGCGGCAGCCCGGGACAGCCTTTGGAAAAGGATTTGATCTATTTTCAGTCGTAACTGGTTTGGAACGCCGCTCATTTATGTTTAGTGTTTCCAAAGCGAAAGATATTCCGCTTGAGTTTGAACCAAAGTATTTGCGAAGCAGCGCCGTTCCGTGAGATGGCACAATTGTGTCGGGAAAAGAGGTAGGAGAGCGGTTTTGGTCGATCCATGTGATCCAGTTTCAGTCGTACTTCAGCCGGCCCGTGCTGACAAATGGTCGAATATGGCTTCATTGGTGGGCCCTTGCGCGGGTCAGCATCGTGTTCTATCTCGATTTGCTTGCCTACAACAGCCACTGTTTTCCTGCTTTGCTCTACCCAGCGCAGTAAGGTGACGGGGTTGGCTTGAGCCTCTCGACTTATATCTTTAATATATCGGATCGGTCATTTCTATTCGTGGATTAAATTGTACATTATATTATATATATATATATATATTAGAAAATGTACACTATAATTACTGTGCACATACATAGGTGTCACTTTTGGTTGATTTGGTTGCAAACTAGAGGGCCCTGGTTCACGTGGTGGTTCAATCAACTACCAGGGCCATCTATTTTCCCAAAAAGGACACCTATGTACATATATATATATATATATATAGGCACATGCGCATAGTATGTCAATAATTGCACAGTCTTTCCATGTTTTCAGGTTGCTCCCCTCGTATTTTGGCCACTCGCCTTTCTCACCTCGCTGCTCATCTGTCGGTTTTTCTCGGCAGGTCCAACCTGGCGCTGCCGCCGGCCGCGGCGGCGGGCGTGGGGGAGGCCGCGGCGAACGCGGAGATCTACGTGGTGGGCATCCCCGCGAGCTGCAGCACGGAGGCGCCGAAGGGGGCAGATGGCTGGGGAAGGGATCCCTGACCTCCTCTTTGCTGGGTTCGCCAGCCATCCAGCTTGTTCGGTTTTGAGGTTTAAGGCTGTTTAAGGTTGACGCCATGTGAACTAACCACAGTAGGAAAAAATGGGGGGGGGGGGGGGTGCTAGAAGGGTTGAACACCCCCCAAAAAATAAACTGGGGTCGATTTTATTTTGGGGTCAACATTACGTCAGGGAAGTGGTGATCGCAAGCCCGGGGAGACTACCTGAACCTGATAGAGTGAGTATCCTGGCGGGAACCTTTCGTTCATATATAATCCAGCAGGTAACCCATGGTGAGAGGTAGCTATTCAGGACCATGAATGGTCATAACCTTCTTATGGCTCCCACTTGCCATTGATTTGAATCAGTATTGGAACCACGGCTCCTAGCCCCAAAGCAAGTCTGTTGAGAGAGGGTTGCTCTTTTTCCACTTGTTTTGTCATGCAGGATTACAGTAACCCCTTCCTTTTTCATTGCTTCCCCACCAGAAGATCAGGAAAATATCCAATATGGCCTTCAGGCTTCAATACTAGCCCCGCTGCTCCCCGACTTGGACCCCCTCAATAGGAGATAGGGAAGACTGTGACCATGGCTTACGGAGTTTGGCAGCTGATATTGAAAAAAGGGTTCGCCATCAAAACGCCTCTAGGTCCGCCCAAAGTGGAAATTTGGGTTGAAATGGGTTGTGCACCTACCCCAAAATGGTATCATTGGTTTGACCCACAGCCATATGGAACCGAGCCACGCTCCCCCAAGCCCAGGAGTGCCAAGCGCAAGAGATCCAGAGCTTGGTGGAGAGCGGGGCACCGAATTTGTGCCTGGCTACAGCACCTCGCCCAAGGAACCGGATGGATGGAGTCGGATGGAGGGAAGGGAATGACACCCCAAAGTGAACCTATGTTTCAGGGTAATTGAATCATAGCGACCTCACACGACCTCGCCCCAAATGGTGGTTTGTGCGGGGACTATTCCTCCAACCACCTGATTTCAGCTGGTGAAATAGGATAATTCACCCAGATGTTTCTCTTACAGGAATCCCTGGGTAGATAAAGACTAGGGGACAAACACAACCATAAACAGGCGCCGCCCTTTTGAATAGTTAGGCTTTGTGTGGACCACTTTAATACCAGGTTGTGATTTAGGCGAAAAGGTCATTTTGCAGTTCCAGCCAGACCCACATGTTGGAGACACACGCTTGAGTAAAGGTCAAATCTCCCTTGCCATTTTCTGGTGGCATAAAGCAGGGTCCAAGCAGCCGCATGCATTTTGACATCTCCATAAACAGGTACAAAGGTTGAGCCAGGATACGCCCCGGCCGCTTGCGCTTCCTTCATCATAAGCGTCCGTCGGCCGTGCGGGTAGGTACAGGTCTCAGCGGACAGCTTGGGCTGCCTCGTGGCGCCTTCAGGCCGGTGTCGACGGAGGCTATGGATGGTTTATAGGGCGCATTCCATTTCCCATTCCCTGAGAACCAGCAAGTAAACCACTCTTGCCAACAAGATTGTTTGGGACCCGGCCAAAGCCAAAATATCTTGGTCGATTTTGATGGGGGGGATGCCCAATTCTGAAGATGCGGATCACTTCGGGAGCTGCGCCCCTGGGTGCTCCCAGGTTCAATTTGTGCGTGCGTGTTTGCGTGAGTCAAACTAGATGATCCCTCAATTGGACGGTGTCTTTCAGTGTCCCATTTGCAATAACCCTAAGTCGGGTATTTAGAAGACACCTTCCTGGGATATGTCAGTGCAGCTGTCAGCTCAGCTCATGAGGTGACTTGCATAGGCAAAGGCGCTTTCAAGCTGGTGTTCTTGTGCAGCAACTATCTGCTTGTGTTCCAACTCTTGAATCACGGAGTGAACAAGTTCAAGGAGGACTCTCGAGATGCCGCAGTTTGCAGTTTGCGGCGCGTGAAGGGAAACTGAACCATGTGGCTCGCAAGGATTTGGTCCCTGGTCTCCCAATAAGGCTTACGTTACGCATGGACAATCAGATTGGACTTCCGACTGGTTTTGCACAGCCCGTAAGGCTGAATCTTGTCCCTTTGTTGCCGACATTTTGCTGAGGAATGCACTGACAGAATGGCTGTCCTTTTTCCCCATGGCTATTAAAAAAGTGAAGGTTTCAAGGGCTTCCAAATAGTGCATGCTTTAATTGCGAGGATTCTTTTCAGTTGAGGAAGTTAGGTTTGGTGCAGGATTCGGCTGGAACCCAAGCCCCCTGCATAAAACCTCAGTAAGGACAGCAGCTGGTTTCAGCCAAGCACCACCATGGGTTTGAGTCGAGTCACCCTGGGTGACCAAGCTGTGGAACTCTGATCCCTCGCTCTTGAAAAGTGGCAGTCCTGCGGGTTAAGTTGGGAAACGGAGGTACTTCCTCCCCGGTGCCATGGGCGCTTGGTTCTTTTGCAGGAACACCCTTGAAAAGCCCAAAGATGGCCATCCAAAACACTGGGCGGCTTGTGTCTCCAATGCGAAAAAATGAGATCAGGCCCCCATGTGTTCGGAGGGGGGCGCTCCGTATTCCGAAGAAGGCATGTTGGCAGCTGCCGCTTTTGAACAACTTGCCTTTGTGACTCCAATGTGCCCCTTTTGGCAAGTGTTGGATTCTCCATTGAACCTCCAACCCAAAGGCTTGGAGATCGTGTGGAGTTGTCGCCCTTTGTAGTCAATTTGGCTAACAGTGCTCTTTTACCCTTTTGGGCAGGGTTCTCCACAAAAATAGACTACAGAGAAAAGGGTACCCTTGGTGCTCCTGGGTATACCAGTTATTACGAATGCAAGGAGCGTTCCCTTGGAACGACCCACGAACGTCTGCCCCAACCCCGCCGCACGCGCGCCGATCGGTCCCCTGCCCAGCCAGCGGGCGCCTGGGCGTGTGTCTCCTTGAGCCACAGGCGTCGGACCAAAACGAACGCCGGCGGGCGGCTGGGGGAAACGAGAGCTGGATGCCCAAGGTCCAGCTGAAATGCAAATTTGTGGTTTTATGCTGTTTTTTTCAAGGGAATCGGTCATGTTCCCCTGCGGGTTTCGAAGGGAATCGATCTCACTAGTGGAAATCGTTTAGCATTCTTTCCAATGGACGTATTCAGAAATGGAGGCCAAGGTGGCAATATCATGTTTAAGAGGTGCAACCGCTTGTGTTTCCCTTTGGTAAGCGGTGATTTTGTACATTGGCCGACCTCGGCCAATTGCGATGCCCAATCCAACGTGAAAAAAGGGCTTAGTTGAGGGAGGCAGCAGCATGGGGTGCTTTCTCTGACCCAAAGTTGTTGCTCAATAGTCATCCAATGATTGATTATTTAGTTTTTCTGGAAGAGGATACCTAAAGGGGACGGGTGAATGTTCAATTGGAGGTCCCTTTCAAGGTATGTCTCGGCAAGTCTTAACCAAAAGATTGTTGAAGCAGTGGCCTAATGGGGTGGGGCCCGAGCCTGGTCACTTGAAGCAAGGACTGGGCTCTCAGTTTGTCAGCGCTTAGAATGATTTTGGCCCACGGGGGGCCAAGTGGGGTCTTGCGGACACCACCCGATCGGTGAGAGAGAGTTTTCACTCGGCTTTGGCAGCTACTTGGCTTTGACAATTGCAATAGAGACCTGGCCATGACCCCCTGAGGGAACGCTGAAATGAAGTTTGGAGAGAGCGTTGGACTTCGACAGGATGTTTAAACTGAGAGCCCGTGGCTTCCTTTGCAAATTGTCCGGTGTTCAAAGGCCTTCCCATTGAACATGGGGCGATCCGTCTGGGTTTCTTCGTGGCTCCTCTCGGTTTTCCCAGACCTTCCACTGGTCTGACGAAAGGTGAACACGGCTCAGCTGAGAACCAATGTGGCAAGACCTCAACGCCGAGCATAGCCCTCAAAAAAACTAAAAACAAAAACAAGCCTTGAACAGGCAAACCGCATCCAGAACCTCCACAAATTGAGACACCAACAACGTGAACACCTATGGAGCCTCCAAAACCTACAAAAACCGCACCAAAGCCACCAGACCTTTCCGGCTACTGACCGCCAGGGATTCTTCGCGCTGCCGGCGTGCAGCACCTTCGTGGCCCCCGGGACGGTGGTCCCGGAGCAGGCGCAGCCCGGAGGCGGGTCGGCGGGGGTCGGTGGTTGGCCGCACCCAAGATGTCTACACGTGTTGCTTGGCTTCCCAGAAACCTTGGCGTTTTTGTTGACATCATGTGAGTTTTTGGTGTTTTTTTTGGGGGGGGGCGGGGGGTTAGACCACTTTGGGAATGACCCTCTAGACCCTCCTGGTTTCCTTCACCTGGGTTCATTACGTGTTCTGAGCACCAGCCAGTCTTTTCTTGGTTTCCCCTTTAGTTTAGTGGTGACCCAAGAATTGTACTCTCGTTTAGGGCTGGGGACTGGCCAAGTGAATATATGATGTTGGATGGCTACCCGAGCGTCGAAATGATCACGACTGGTTGCATTTCCCTCCTTATGACAAAATATAGGTTTTAAGGAGGCCCGCAACTTTAGGCGCTTAATTATATTTGATTGCAGGGTTGACTGGCTGGCTGGTTGGATGGTTGGTTGTTTTGTTGTTATGGTCGTATCCGATTCCTTGCGGGGACCAGGTTGGTGTTGGAGACTTGAAAATTCCTAGAGAAAAGGGGTGTGTTGTTGGGTCTTTTTGGTTGAAGCTAAATGGCTTCATGTTGCTTCGTGTTCATTTGCCAGTTTGGATATTGCAGAGGGGTGGGCTAAGATCAACGGTTTTGTGTGTGTGTGTGGTACGCTTGTTGTTGCTTGATTTCGAGGGTCCCCTTTTTGAGACAAGCCCATATATGCGTATGTGTCAAAATCGGGGAGAGACCCCTCATGGTTTCCCATGTTGTTTCCCTTTAAAGCCGCAGGAGAGGTACCCTCAAACAATACCACACAGCCACCTTTTGGGGCCAAGTCTGCGAACTGGTCCGATGGGGTCATCCCGTACCAAAGATCTTATTTGGAGGTTCCTGGTTTGAGTGATTTATAGCGATTCATAGACCCGTTCTTTCCGGAGAACGTGTTCTGTAGAAAGGAGATGTGAGAGGAACCAAAAGAAATCAACTGACCGCTAGCAAAGGGTTCCTAAAGGCAGCCATCCCCGGTGTAGTTTCCCAATGTGAGTGAAAGGGAAACATCCCGAGTTGCGACTCTGATAGCCCCCAGAAACAGCCAACCATTCCTGGGTGCTGTTTTTGGAGTTGGTACCCGGACCCTGAACAAACCGTTGTTTAAGCACCATGTTTTGTCAGATCATGACCCTAGACTTGGGGCTTCGTTCCTGGGAAGTTGCGGTCTGGAACACCTGATTTGTACCGTATGGAAATGGACAGAGGCATGGTCCACATTCAGTGCGTTTCTGACCATGGCTGAGGCTATGACTTGTTTCATTGGGTTCCTTTCGTGCACATCATTTGCATGAAGCTGGGTTTATGTCCAGCATGTTCCATATGTGATCATGTGTGTGTGTGTGTGATGGTGATGGTGTTTCCAACCAAAACCCTTTGCTATTCGGACATGTATACATATACATGTCAATGTGTATATATGGTGCAATATTTACGTATGCCACGTTTGGCCACCTTGTCAAAGGTGGACCCTGGAAGGGAACGAGTATATATACAAGTTTACACCGAAAACACATACACGTGTCCATGCGTATAGGCCTGTAATCCCTTTGCCCGAAAGCCAAGGAGCTGAGTCGAGAAATCTGTCCGCTTTTTCCAGAGCGATCGGACCGCGATCGGCCGAAGGCTTGGAGGATCCCAACCAGGATATGTCCTCGAACACGCCGATCGTTCTGGACTTGGGCCTGGGCCCGAGTCAACGAGACGCCAGGAATTCAGAGGATTTGGGTTTTCAAGGGAACCAAAAGGGGGCTCGGGATGGACCCAAAAAGAATCCACCATTTGTGGGGCATGTGCCCTTGAACCCGGGAGCTGAGTGGTGACTAAGTGGGGTATCGTGCAAGTCTCGCGGTCCAGCGCACTAGAACCTTCAGACTCGCTCCTTGCCCCGTGGCTACACACCGAGGCCCCGAAAACAGGCAAACTGCCCCGGTCTGCATGGCAGGGAAGCGGGATTCGGCCCCAACCATTAGAGATCACCAGCTGGAAGGGGAGTTCCCCAATACATTTTGAACGGGAAGCTGCACAGAGCCATCTCTACGAGCATCCTAAATATTAATACCCCCATGCGCACCCATCCCCATTCTGTTGCGCAGCGCCAGCCATTAGTACGATTTCGGCGCCACATTTTGAGCCTGATCCTAGAAGGCCGCAGCCCAAGCAAGCCAACTAGGATTGCGGGCCCTGTGAGCCAAGTGCGTCTGGAGTCCCGTTCATTGACAAGCATCGGACATCAGTGTGTTTTTGGGGCGCACCTCTTTCTGGCGGTTGCGCAAGAAAGGAACCAAAGGGAAGAAATGCCCATTGGGATGGTTTCGAAGCTCATTCGGAGAGATGAGTTGCGTCAGGGTGTGTAGATTTGTTTGCGGACCATTTGGGAGGGACACAGGGTGGGACACGCGTATGTTTCGCGGCCTCAGATGGCAACGTGCCGTGGGAGAATGTGTCTCAAGGCTATTTGCAGGCGCGGGCGTCAATCGCTCTGCGCGGGCCGTGGGAATGAATGACCTCTATGAACTGTCCCATACAGTCCCGTGGCTTCCTACAAAGGATCCCTAGGCTCATCTCATCCTTTTGAGCCGAAGTGGGACCACTTATGACCAGTATTCCCAACGGACCACTTTTGCAGGCCAGTTGAAAGGAAACCGATCAATCACGAGCCTAAAATGGACGCAAGTGCTGGACCCGTCTCACCCACAGCCACCTGTCGGGGGGGGGGGCTGGTTCGTGAAGCTGCACAGGCGTTCCTATCGGGTTCAAAGGATTTCGCACTGGTCCAAGACAAAGGCGTCTACTTTCAAAGAGAAGCTTTAGATGTACAATTAGGTTCGGCCTTCAAGCCCAAGTCACACACACACACACACACCAGTTTGGGTACAACATGTCCCTCTTTTGCTGATTTAAGCATCATGCTTTGGGGCTTTTTGAGATGAGCTTCCTTCTGGGATGCTTTACCAGCAATAATGAGGAACCCAAAATTGCACCAGGTGGCTTGCTGAACTCCATGCTGGTGGTGGTATCCCACATTGCGCTCCCCCTCCCAAGGATAAGCGGGCACACCACAACTCCAATAACGGGCCCTGCAACACTATTATTATTATCTTTGCGAGTACAAGGGGCACAAGAGAATGACTTGTTCGACAGAGGGGGGTTGTCCAGTTTGGGTGGAGAGTCGTAGGTTACGACCCATGCAGGCTCTCCGAATCGAGCCCTAGCATATTTGACGGAGCCTACCAGGAAGTTGCGGCATTTTTCAATTCCTTTCTTTAAGTCTCTTGGACCAAATAAACACAGGCTGACGCCTGACTGCCGACCCCTCCGATTCCGATTTTTTCTTGACCGTTCTGAGGCGCGGTCAAGGCCCCAAGGTCTTCGTTTGCAAGCGGTGGTGCTGGTGATGCTGGTGATGCCGAACATGTAAATCCTGGCGTAAGGAGTGCATTCCTTCCAAATCTGTACCCTTTTCCGTTGTGTGGGCTTGCGGGGGTCTGGCAAAGAGGCGCGGTCCAAGGGCTAGAGTTTTCTTGACCGCGGATGCACTTTCGAGTGGGCAAGAAAACCGACGCAGTCCAGACACGCCGCAAATGCGCAATATCCCCAGCATCACTGGCATCACCGCGGCAACCCGGAGGGAATATATGTTTTGTTTGACTGCGGAGGCGCGCACAACGGTCAATGGGACAGCCTAGTGCTTCTTCTTGACCACGGCAAGCGCTTGCGCGGTCGAGGAAACGAACTCTCGCTGAGGTCTAGGGGGAGGGTCAGGGCTAGAGCCCGCGGCCGCAAGTTGAGCCAGCCATGAACCTTGCCAAGCCTTGGACCAGAAGGCCTCTTTCATTTTAGGCCCCCGGCAGCCTAGTCATTTTTTTCCGTAAATGAGGTCTTTCCCGTATGGGCGAGCTCATGGTCGTACGCCGGTCCCCTCAGGTGTGAGTGGGCCACGCCAATCGCTTTGAGAGAGGGATCACTTTGCGTAAATTGGACGGCATCCCTCTAGAACCAGGGGTTCAACTCCCCAAACTGGCCTCACTTCAGTTTAAACTTTTTTGGAAGATAATCCACAGATGTTGTCACTGTGGCGCCAGGTTTGGGTCTCGCCCTTCGGTGAGCGCCCGGCGAATCTCACCAATTTGCCGAGCGGGTGGGTGCCAATGTGTTCCGATGCCCTTTGGCGAAACGGGAAGTGGCGCACGGGTGGCTCGTCTTTTTTCGAGGGCGCCCCCTTGTTTGAAGATTTTAATGCAAAACGAAGAGGAACATCACCCATTTGGGGTCTAAACCAAACGTGTGTTCGTGTGTGTGTGTGGTGGTTTCGGATTGAAGGGTTGACACAGGGTTGTTGGCCTATCTTGGCCTTGTTGGGGAAACTAAAAAGGAGATAATGAAAGCAGGTGTGGCCTGCAGGTACTGACCTCGGTACCACCCCCCCCTGAGTGCTAATTTCCAACCAGCCTTCCCGTTTGGATTTCCCGCAAAGAGGCCGGCCTTGTCGAATGAGTTTCTTGACGCCCTGCCAAGTTGAGGACCGGGCTAGTTGGCGAACAGTCTCTCAATCAGGGTCTCATTTTGGGCCGCCGCACGTCAGGGAAAAATGTTTTTACAGCATGCCACGTTTTGTCATATCCTTGTAGAACCCCCTTTGAAGTGACAAAGTCATAAGGATACTTCATGATGGTGAGACAGAAAGGCACCATGCGGGCGTCATCTTCTGTTAGTCCTTTGGTCCCCGTCGATTGTTGGTTGACGCCCTTTACAGGAATGATAGAGCAGGGAGTTCCCCCTCTTTTTTCAGACGCCCCTTTTCGACCTTACTTCTGTGTACCAACAGTCACCGCAATTTTGTTTGGACCGCTTTGTAGCTTGATACAGAATATATATATATATATATATATCTGTAAATGCGCAAAGGACTGGTAATCGATTATTCGCCTGGGGCTCTTAAAGAGCGAGATGTGTGTTCAAACATGGAAGCCCCGCAAAAATGGCTGGTGGTGCACGAGTGACATGTAAATGATGTCCCCCAAATCGTCCCTATTTCACCCATACTCATGTTAGCGCCCACTAATCCTCTGGTAGTCCCAGATGTCAAGGGCTGACATGACACACCAACATGTGCAGTAGAACGTGCCAAAAGTCTTAGGGAACGATAATGATACAGAAAATGACATCTCGAGTACACTTGTTTTCGTGTACGGGACTACCCTTATATATGCCATGTAATGTGGCAATGCGCAGCTGCCAAAGTGTACTTCCTCTGCTACTGAAAAGTTGCAACTTTCGCAAGCCGAAGCTGCCAAAGTGAACTTCCTTCCAAAGTGTACCTCCTTTACTACACATGTGCTGAAAAGTTGCGGAAAGTCCGGGGATGCCAAAAATGCAACTCCTTTACTACAAAATCTTCTGAACAGTTGCGACTTTCGAGCCGGAGCTGCCAAAGTGTGCTTCCTCTGCTACAATTCTACTGACAAGTTGCGACTTTCTGTACTGCACTTGCACTGAAAAGTTATGAATTTTGAGCTGGTCCTTTCAAAGTGTGCTTCCTTTACTACACATACGCTGAAAAGTTACGACTTCCGAGCCGGACCTTGCAAAGTGCACTTCCCTTACTACACATGTGCGAAACAGTTGCGACTTTCAGGCCAGAGCTGCCGGAGGGTGCTTCCTTCGCTACACCTGTATTGAAAGAGTGCGACTTTCGAGCCAGACCTGCCACAGAGTGCTTCCTTTACCACACTCGTACTGAAAATCTACGACTTTCGAGACGGAGGTGCCAGAATTGTGCTTCCTTTACTACACACATGTACCGAAAAGTTGCTACTTTCGAGCCGGAGCTGCCCACACTTGTCCTCAAAACTGCGACTTTCGAGCCAGAGCTGCCAAAGCGTGCTTCCTGCACTTGTGCTGAAAAGTTGCGACCTTTCAGCCGGAGCTGCCAAAGTGTGTGTTCTACACCTGTGCTGGAAAGTTGCGACTTTCGAGCCAGAGCTGCCAAAGCGTGCTTCCCACAATTGTGCTGAAAAGTTGCGACCCGTCGCTGCCCTATCTACACCTGTGCTGAAACGTGGCGGCTTTCGAGCCAGAGCTGCCAAAGTGTGCTGTGCTCCCTTTCTACACCTGTGCTGAAACGTGGCCACTTTCGAGCCAGAGCTGCCAAAGTGTGCTCCCGATCTACACCAGTTGCAACTTTCAAGCCTGAGCTGCCCACACTTGTCCTCTGAATTGTGACTTTCGAGCCAGAGCTGCCAAAGCGCGCTTCCGACAATTGTGCTTGAAAGTTTGCGACCTTTCACCCGTCGCTGCCAAAATGTGCTCCTTTTCTAAACCTGTGCTGAAAATTGGCGACATTCGAGCCCCTTTCTACACCTGTGCTGAAACGTGGCCACTTTCGAGCCACAGCTGCCAAAGTGTGCTCCCGATCTACACCAGTTGCAACTTTCAAGCCAGAGCTGCCCACACTTGTCCTCTGAATTGTGACTTTCGAACCAGAGCTGCCAAAGCGTGCTTCCCACACTTGTGCTGAAAAGCGGCGACCTTTCAGCCGGAGCTGCGGAGGTGTGCTCCCTTTCTCCACCTGTTGCGAAAATGCGACGTTCGAGCCTGAGCTGCGAAAGTGTGATTCCGACCTAGACCTGTACTGAAAGATTGCAATTTTTCTGCCAGAGACGCCACTCTGTATTTCGTATTTTTGTGACGTGAACAAATGCACAAAGCCTTCAAGGCCACGAAAAAACGATAACTGCTATCCGATGTCCTTTTCCTACACAAGAGGAATCGTAAGTTGCTTACGCAACATATTTTCAACAACGCCTCGCTGGTGGCAGAACAAGCTGGTGTGAGCGCTCAGGCTGTGATCGAAGACGGCCGCCTTGTGTGCTATCGGAACCAGAACCTGATCTGACCTGGTGCGTGCTACATGTTTTTGTATTGCCAGGATGCGTGTGTGTGCGTGTGTCACTGTGTGTGTTTTTGTCACTGTGTGTGTGTCACTGTGTGTGTGTGTGTCGCTGTGTGTGTGTGTGTGTCAATGTGCGTGTGTCACTGTGTGTGTGTCACTGTGTGTGTGTGTGTGTCACTGTGTGTGTGTGTGTCAGTCACTGTGTGTGTGTGTGTCAGTCACTGTGTGTGTGTGTCACTGTGTGTGTGTGTGTGTCACTGTGTGTGTGTGTGTCACTGTGTGTGTGTGTCACTCTGTGTGTGTGGTGTGTGTGTGTGTGTGGTGTGTGTGTCTGTGTGGTGGTGTGGGTGTGGGTGTGGGTGTGGGTGTGGGTGTGGGTGTGGGTGTGGGTGTGGGTGTGGTGTGTGTGTGTGCCGAAGGAACACATTTGTTTGGCGACCAGTGGTGTTCAATGAATCGGACGCTTGTAGTCTAGAATGCTGAAAGCTGTTGTTTTTTCAAGTCGTTGCACGTTTGTTTGGGACAGACTGTGCTATGCCTCAGGAGGTGTTCAACAAATCGCAGGCTTTTCAGGGCCATGATGTTGTTGTCGCAGGATGTTTTTGTTTAATGAGTCGCATGCTGTTTAGGGCCAGAATGTTTGTGTTGTTCAGCAACGGGCTAGACCGTCAGCTCTGCAAGTCAGGAACCTCAACGTGTCCGAGACTGGATCTACTCCCAACGTCTACGCCCCGAACTCAGCGAGCCAACCAGCGAGCGCGGAGCATGCGTGGTAACTATGATTTTACAAACATATCTTAATATGAGCTGCCCCCCCCAACCCAACTTCAAGATGCAGAGCGGATCCTTCAGAGGCCGTTGACATAGTGGCCAGGTACTTCCTGAAATATGATTCAAAAAGAAGAATTCTACTTTGATCAGATAATCCTAGGAAAGAATCCCCCTTGTAAAGCCTCATTCAAGTAAAGTTTCCAATTGAATTCTATTATTCCCCGATTTGGAATCCTACTTGAAAAGAATATCGTAAAATACATGTCCAATTGAATGTTAGTGAAAAGCCTACTTGCAAAAGAGTTCTTGTCTAATACGATTTCCGTTTAAATTATAATTAAACTCTAGTGAACGTGGAACTCGAACTTAAAGCCTTGCAACTTTAAGCTTGCAGAACAATATGATGAAACAATGCATTTTCCTTGATCGTGTTTTTCGGCTTTTCACTCCTTTTCAGGGGCAGGCAAGTTAGACGAAGCAACCACCTTGTTTTTTCTCGCTAGAATCCGTTCAAATGCGAATCAAGTTCCTACTTGGAAGCTAATTCCTATTGACCATCTCTTTCAAGATAAGTAGTCCAATTCTGTCCTAAGGAAAGTTTGAAGTTTTAAGCGTGTAAACAAATAGAACTAAACTCGCACTGTTCCTGGATTTCTAGTAGATTCTCACTTCTTCAAAGGGGCACACAAGTTAGAAGAGCGTGCCTTCCTTATTAGTTTCTATTTAGATTCTAAGTAAATTATACGAAACACTTACTCGGACAGGAACTCCTGTTTATATTCTAATTCACAAAAATATGCTTAGTTACACTAATTGGAAGGAACAAACGGCTTGTCTTTCCTCACGGGTTTGTATTTCAAATCTAATAGCGTCCTAGCGGGAAAATAATTCGCGTTCAGTATCTTATTCAAAATCAGGATTCTGATCATATTGATTGAACGAAACAACCAGCCTGTCTTGCCTCACTGGGTTCTGTTTGAATGGTAGTTAGATTCCAATCAACTTCCTACTTGGGAAGGACGTCTGATTTAGAAACCAATTCAGAACGATCATTCCAATTGAGTTCTAATTAACGTTCTACTTAAACGAAAAGCTTTGCTATTATCGTCTTGTAAAGCAATAGAACTGAAGTTGTGTTTGCCCAGGATTTCTTGCGGTTGTTCACTCCTTTCAAGAGGCAGGCAAATTACTAGAAAACGTGGGTGAGGACAGATGCTTGCAGCGGATGGATTTTTTCTCCCCCAGCCAAACAGCTAAAGAACGGGAAACACTGACAAGCCGAACTATCAAACAAACACCAGAAGAAAGAAAGAAACCAGGGTCCCAGAAGATGGGCCCCAAACCAGGAAGTAACGGACAAAATCAGAACAAAGCTGAACAGCCACAAAGAAACAAACTGAGCAAAAAACAAAAAACTGAAAAACAAACAGATCCTCCTTGATGAGGAGCCTGGTTGTTTGCTTTTCTGTTTTTGTGGCTTGGGGCCCATTTTCCGGAGGACCCTAGTTGTTGGCCTGGTTCTTCCTCTTCCAGAACCCTTTGTTTTTCCTCGATGTCGTGTTCTCTTTCTCTGTTTGTTTAGCTTTTTTGGTTGAAGAGGGGTTCACGGGGGGGAACCTATATATAAATACACATATATTTATACACACATACATGCGCATATACACGAGCCTATGCAAACACGCGCATAGTTCTGTACATCCATTTGACCCCGAAGACTAGCCTCTTCGGCCTGTGGCAGTTTTGATATCCTGTTTGGGGAGTGGGCGTGGAATTCTGGAGCCGGGTGTACGGACAGGTTCCGATGGGTTTTCTCTGCATGACGTGTCCGAAAATTCGGACGTTGCCGCGGTTCCTGGAACTTCTCAGGGCTAGACACACCTCATGTATAAATATCTGCCAGGCATACTCCAGAGCTGGAGGCATGTGCCAAAAGGGAAGAGAAACAAAACATCCGCCCCATGCCCGAGTTGGCATATTGTTGGTCGAGTTGGCCGCCGCAGTCGAGTCGGCAGGTGCAGTGTCCTTTGCTTTAGTTTGTTCTTTCTTTCTTGATTTATTTTTGTCTTTCTTTGCTTTTCTTTTCTTCTTTTTTCCCCTTCTTTCCTTTCTTTCCTTTCTTTCCTTTCTTTCCTTTCTTTCCTTTCTTTCCTTTCTTTCCTTTCTTTCCTTTCTTTCCTTTCATTCCTTTCTTTCCTTTCTTTCCTTTCTTTCCTTTCTTTCCTTTCTTTCCTTTCTTTCCTTTCTTTCCTTTCTTTCCTTTCTTTCCTTTCTTTCCTTTCTTCCTTTCTTTCCTTTCTTTCTGTTTTTGGGGGCATGTAGTTTTATCATAGCATGTTTCCATGCCACGGCCAATGCGCCGTTTGGCTCAAGCTTTTCAATCCGGCAACTTGCCCTTGCAATTTCGTCACCGCGCACCGCGGCACATCGTGCTCGTCTCCGGCAAAGAGTGCCGCTGCCGAGCGCCTGTGGTGGTGTTTCCGGTGGAGGTTGGTCGGGGGTTCTGGTTGGGGTTGGTGCGCATTTGGTTTGCTTTGCTTGCTTCGCTGCATTGTTTGCCTGCTTGGTTTGCTGCTTTGTGCTTGCTTTCGGTTGTCTCTGCCCTTGCTGGGTTTATTCATCATTTGGTTAAAGGCACCCTGTTTTGGTTCGTTTGTTGTGCCAGCCGGGGGCACCGCTTTGCCCTTGGGACTGGGGGACTTAAACAATCTCTTCTTGTTGGTGGGATTGGGCCTGTTTATTCTCTCCCGAAATACTGTTTCAAACCCTTTCGCAGGTTATCAGCCGTAGGATTCGTCCTCGGTTGGCACCGCGAACCCCTTTTAATAATAACCCTGCAGGTACCGTAGGTCTCTGTAGGCGTCATGTCGGGAATCACTGAGGACGGACCTCATGTGGTGACCGACGAATGGGTTCTCGGCCAGGCCGGAATCTTGGACGTTGTGAATGACGACCAAGTGCCCGGACAGCCGATGTTTTCCGGTCCTGACTTTTTGTCGGACCACACTTTTTCCGAAGCAATGCCTTCAGGAAGGTCCAGTGCTACTCGCACTGATGACCTATCGTCTAATGCCTCAAGAGCTAATCGCTCTCAGGGTCGTGGGGCTAATCGTCCTGACCATGATGATTCCGTCTCAGGACGTGATGATGACGAGCCCGGTATTACACCTGGAGCTCAATCCTCATCTTTCCCGGAGCTGATGAATATTGGTCAGTCCGAGTTTCGTGACTCTCGAGGTAGCAGTAGACCTGTGCCAACCAGTAGTATAGTTTTTCAAGCGCTCGGTAATCCCGAACCTGGTACATCCAGTGGAGTTGCATTTGACGTTCATCTGCCGACCGAATCCGGTGGGCTCGATTGGAGAGCCTCATGGCCCAACGACGGAAACATTTTTGGTATGGACTTTGCCGCATGGATGCCAGGGCCACCCGCCCCGTCATCTTTCCCGCAATTCCAAAGCCCAAAACGGGCTGCTGGAAGCGACGAATTCATGCTACCTTTGTCGATTGAGAATCTCAATCCTGACGTGGCCAGTCGTAACGTCAGGCCAAGGCCGTCGGTAAACCCGACCATGAGGAACATGTCCCCTCCCCCAGGACTTTCAGGATTTGAGAGCCCTAGGGAGCGTAATATCGTAGATAGATTGGATTTGCATCCCAGTCCAACCCCAAGCAAACGATCAAGGTCAAATTCGACTGGATCGCATAGGGCAAGGGGGATGGATCGGGAAACTGCCCACAGGGGTAACCCCAGTGCGCGGGACTCCGGACGCGGTCGATCAGGTGATCCAGCGTCGATCATTGGTAGAGACCCGCTAAACGCGGACACACTCGTTAACGTGCTTGATGGGATCGAAGCATTCCAGGAGGAATTTAACAGATCAAGTGGCTTGAATGCCCAAGGTGTTCGCCCTACGCCCAACGCGGCTTCCATTTTCGCCCTGGACGACATGGACGGAGCTAATGTTCCGATAGAATCTGAATCCATGATGGCATCAATTTCTAGTCGCAATCATACCATCAGTAATGCGACTGATATTGAATCGATGTCTGAGTCTAGAGTGTCCAATGCGACCGACTTGAATGACATTGTTATTGCTGACTCGAGACCTGATGTTCCTATGCGGATGGATAGGCCTGTTGTTCCTAAACTGCCCGTGGCCAAAGGCCTGGGCATGACACAACACTCTGCGGTTCGTGATGCTAGGAGATCTGCTCCGTATCAGAGTCAATCTCCTAATCGGAGTGAGTTTCCACGGCCATCAACGGCCGTGCAGGATGATTTCAGAACTCCTCCGAGATCTAATCCAATCATGGTTGATTTGTCCACTCCTCGAGATCGCGGATCAAGATTTGGTCCTGCGAGTGAGGAGCAACCCAACGAGGTTGCTGATCTTGTAACAGCCCTTGAAAGAGGGAGAGTGGACTCTTCGGTAAGTGCGATCATTCATCGCCTGGTTGCTAAGGTCGAAGACCTTGGGCGTAGGAATGATAGAAGTGATCAATGCATCAAGCAGCTCTCCACTGAGGTTAACTCGTGGAGGGCCAAATACGACCAATGCGTCCATGTGAGTAGCACGTGTACGCAGGCTGCGAACGCGGCCATGCAGCTATCACAAGGGACTAAGGACATCGTGACCGAGCTTGGCCAACGCGTCAAGATCGTTGCCGATCGCATGATAAGCATAGGCGATGCCCTAAACGAGCGAGCCAGCTACGATGATGTTGCTCGCTCCATCACCCAGGTTCAAACTGTTTTTGAATCTCTTTCTGATCGAGTAACCGGGCTTATAGCTCGTGTTGATATGATCGAGAGATCTCTAGTGGAGAGCCAATCCAACCATCCTGCTATTGGTGGAGTGAACCTCAAAATCGAGGACCTGTCCACTAGGGTATGTCAGATTGATAGGATGATGCAAGATGTCGAACAACGCTGGACCAACAATAGGGACGGCATAAAGTGGGTTAAAGACCAACTTTATGAGACACAAGCCAACCTTGAGATGAAGTCAAGGGACTGCAAATCCTACACGGACAAGCAAATACTCATAACATGGCCGTTTCGACTACGCTCAACAGTAAGCTCGAGCAAATGCTCGAGGTGCTGGGTAATACGGCCCAGAGAATTAACTCCCTCGAGTCAAGGCACTCGAACCAGGCCTCAAGTAGTGGATTGAACGATCACACAGGAGGAAGGCGAGCCGCGTCCCGTACTCCGGATAAGCGGCCACCTCCACCTGGCCCTCCTGACGGTGATCCTCCACCACCTCCTCCTCCAGATTGGCAAAGCCCAGGAGGAGGGGGGAAGAAGAGTGCTGCCGGTGGGAACCCTGGCAACCCTGGTAAAACCAGATGTAAATTTGTAGGTGATGGGTATAATCATCTCGTGGCTGAGTTTCACTGCAAGGGATGCAGAGGTGATATTTGTGAATATTGTTTCTCATTTAAAGAGAACCTGTGTGAAGAATGTTCCCGTAACGGACCCCGATGCGGAGTCTGTAGGGAAAGCTCGTTCCTGACCAAGGGAATTGAGTGTCAATTTTGTAAGACCTACTACTGCACCAGACATTCTGCTGGGCAGGATGACTACAGGAGATTTGGATTTGTCCAGGGTCCCTGTTGTCTTGCGTGCCTTAGGGACGAAACTAGGAGAAGAAGGGATCCCGATGGTAACCGTGTCAGGAATAGGTCGCCTGGAGGCATACCTGAGACGAACCCGACGCGGTCGTTCTCGCCGCCTCTGCGGCCACCCGTTGACAGATTCCGTGACACCCCAACTGGGGGTCAGCCCGGTGCGGTTAACATTCAGAGTCCCCCGAAGGCTACGCACCCCGTGCCCCTGGATAAACGTGAAACCGGATATTATCCAGGATTTGATCCCAACGGTGCAAGGCCGAAGGATCCTTCAGGCCTTGAGCCGCCGACCATGCGTGGCCCCGATCCTCCTGACAAGAAATGTCGGATGTGTGATCGGGATATTCCTGATCCCAGTAAAATTGAGGAATGTAAGATATGCATGAAAAGGGCATGTGAGATTTGCATTCCGAAGGCTACACGCCTTTGTCCTGTGTGTGCATTGTCAATCGGTAGTTCTCAGGTTCCACAGCATCTTTTCGGAACTGGTGGCGGCGGATACAGTAGCCACCATGATCCGAACTGTACAGCTGCGACTAAGTGCATTCCCATAGACCTCCCGCCAGAGCCCGACGCGGCTGGGCTGAGGGTATGGATAGCCAATATGAAGGAAGCTGTTAGCAATGCCTACAGCTATGATGGACTTTACGTCATCAATTGGCTAACTGAAGTCGAGAAGGCAAAGACCTTTGATGAACTGGATGGGGAATGTAAATACCACATCCTTGAAGCCAGGTTCAATGCAGCCATTCGGAAGTGCATCAAGACTGTTGCGATCATCGATAAGATTAATCGTCTCACCGAAGCCGCTCAACGCTCCAACAATCGCATCAAGAGTAGGCAGATCCTGTGGCTCTTATACGACCACTTAAGGACTGCGAACATTGGAGAGCAATCGTTCAGGATAATTGAGCTCTCAAACTTGCGATGCAGTGTTTCATCTTTCTATACTGAAGAGGAGCGACTTGAAAGGTTCATCGCGAAGTGGGATCACATCCTTGCGGGTCTCGATGAACCGCTGACCGAACAGGTAAAGCGGTCGCTATTCAGTGAGAAGGTTAGACACCTCAACTGTTTGGCTCATGATATCAGGGAATGGGATAGGAACATATCCAACCCTGATGTCTGTAGCTATGAATGGCTTCGTGCTCGTTGCAAGAACGAAATTGACCGCTGGAGGGTTCGTAAGAATCAGGTCAATATGCACAAAGACTTTTACGAACGATCTCAGTCCAGGGAGAGAGCCCAGAAACCTGGTGCTCCTGGTCCTCCCGTTAGGAGACGATCTCCGTTTGGAGACTCCCATAGGCCTAATCGGCCTCCTAGTGATCCAAGGAAGAGGACCGGTAATACCCCTAGTCCTCATCGAAGGGACAGGTACTCTCCCAGGAATCGGGAGCAGGACAAGCGGCGTACGCCTAGCCCTAGGGGCGAGCCCCCAAGGAGGCCCAGATCTACGTCGCCCGGCGCTCCTGCGATTGATGCGTGTAGGGACTTCGCGCGTGGATACTGTTCGCGCGGGCAAGAGTGCAAATTCGCACACACAAGAACTGGGAGTTCCGATGCTAAACGCAAGGAGCGTCCTCCCCTGATTCCAGGATATTGCGCCCAATGGGTTGCCTATGGAAAGTGCATGAGGGATAAGTGTGATTACAAGCATGCAAAGCCACCTGAGCATTTGCTGAAAGAAGCGAAGCAACACACTGCGGCCCCAGCGACCGAGTCTGCCGATGCGCAACCCGAGTCTGCTGAACCTACTACCACTGCTGACGACAGGACATATAGTCCTGCCCCTGATTTGTCAGCGGGTTTTTGAGAGGGGCGGGCCGTCACCCTCAGGCTATAGGGCTTGTTGCCTGCCCTGCTCATCCCATAGCCAAGGCATTTGAAGAGTATAGAGCTCGGTTTCAACGCCCTGAAGGGACAATGGAGTGGTCAGTGACCACTATTGGCGCTCGTACACTGCAAGGTACGTGTCCGGGCGGCCCGAATATCAGAGCTGTAATTCGCAGACGAACGATTCGTCTCTCGGACAACGCTCTGATTGATGATGTCGATTTGAGTGTACCGACCCGCAAATCCGTTTTATTCAGACGGATTCCTGGGCCAATTGACATTAGGACGGATTTCTATTACCTGCCCGGTAAATGCGGCCAGTATAACTCTGAGCTCGCAAAGGCAGTGAGGATTAAGCTCACTGCTCACAGGCTGAGTTTCAATGACAATGCTGAAATTCAGCAAGTTGAGAATATAAGGACACGTGATGAGCCTAGGCCGATCATGAATCGGCGGTCGCATTCTCACTCCATTCACCCGGATAGGTTGCGTCAACCTCCCGAGGTGATTGCGATGTCCGAAGAAAATGCTAGAATCCTAGCCGCCACTACTAGACAGATTGTACAGTTGCAATTAGGTGAGTATGTGCCTGATAATAGGTGGGCTCGTCGCCCTCGAATAATCAGGGAAAGTGTTCCTGATCAGATGCCTGCTATGCCTGGCCCACAAATCGAAATCCGGTGGCTTGCTGACACTGGGTGTCCTTTCGACTTGGTTGGGATGCACGACATTCCCGCGCAGGATCATCGCCACATCAAGAATGGGCGAACCCAACATTCCTTGCAAACCGCAAATGGTGTTGCTGGGACTCAAGGTAGAGTTGATGCAACTGTTGAGTCACTTGACGAGGATATCGAAGCCTTCGTCATGGGTAATACACCCTCGATTGTATCGATAGGGCGTAGGTGCGCGGATTTTGGATACAGTTTCCGGTGGGATGCTTTTGAGACGCCTGTTCTCATCTGCCCGTCCGGGAGAACTGTTAGGCTCGACGTTATAAACAACGTCCCATACCTGCCTAAAGGGCCTGTTATGTTTGGAGCCCCGAACTTAGATGCATGCCCTGCGATACCGGCAATGCCCGGTCCAGTAATTGCCATGAACGATTCACTGTACCCTGCAGCTCCCTCGGAGGCCGACGCGCCTGACGAGGGGGGTGAAGTTGTTGAAATCAAACACCCTGAGGGCTACAGGACCGAAGCCCAGTTACGTGCTGAAGCTAAAACGCTTCAACACATGATGTCTCACTTGCCAAAGAATCCTTTCTGCCCACATTGCCAACGCGCAAAGATGGAGAACGTGCGTTTGCACCGCCGGGGCGGTGCCGACGCGCATGAATGCACGAAATTCGGTGATATTGTCACTGTCGGCACGATGGTGTTACACGGTTTAAAGGACCGTGGTGTGAATGGTGAAACGGACGCAATCGTGTTTTACGATCTTGCGACCAAGTACATAGATGTACTCCCTGTTTTTAGTCGCTCTGTACCTAATACGGTAGAAGCCTTTCACAAGTTCATGGGTCCCGAACCCAAGATTGGTCTGTTATACTCGGACCAAGCTAGAGAGTTTCTTGCGGCTACTCGCCGAATGGCTTGGGTGCATCACATGTCCACACCCGGAATGCCAAAGACGAATGGCATTATTGAAAACAAAGTCAAGTTAGTTCTGCATGGAGCAAGAGTACTCCTCAGACAAGCCGGCTTATCGCCCAAATGGTGGCCATTTGCCGTTCGCGCATTTTGCGCGGCCAGAAATCTCGAAAATCGAGGTGAAGGAACCGCATGGGGAAAGAGAAACGATGACAGGGATTTTCCCGGTCAACTCATCCCATTCGGATGTCTTGTTGATTTCAAGCCAATCGCGCCAAAACCGCGTAGGCTCGAAAAGGGGGGGCTCAAAAACGCCTCCGAACGGGACGAACCATCACAAAGCTGATGAAATTCCTACAAAAGATCACTGGATCTTCGATGAAGAATCTGGCAAACTCGTCAGAGTGCATGTTGAACCAAGGACTAAGCTATTCAGAGCTGACAGCGTTGATGCTCCAATCGAGCATATTCGTCTCACTGCTGACCGTGATACATGGGTTCAGTATGATGAGGAAAATGGAGAAATGATACACTCCGTAGACTGGAGATACGGTCCAGATTCCACCAAGGAGCTAAAAGCCCCGTGGACTGGCGAGACGTATTTCACTGTAAAGTCAAAAGAATTTGACCCTCTTGAGGACTCGGATTATGAGCCCGAGGGAGATGATGAAATAGCTGATGATTCAGGGCCGTCCGATCACGGAGAGGACGAGTACAGTAACGTGCCCGCTATGCCGGCACAGAAGATTGACCCTGCATCTAAAGCGCCCAAATTCGGGCCAGTGTCGAAGCCTGGAATTTTCCTGGGTTATAGATTAGAGCCCGGTGGCCAGTGGAAGCGCGACTACTACGTTGCCGATCTCGAACACTTTAGGAACGGTTTTTCCCGACCCAGTGTTCATCAAGTCAAAAGAATTTGGCGGAACCCCGAGGAGGGATACGTTTTTCCCATGTTAGCCGCCTATGAGCGTTTGACTAGGGAGGTCCAGCTCCTAGACACCGGAGAGGGAAAGGGTCTTCCCAAAGCGGATGCTCCTACCGAACCGGACAACCAGCTTAATGCCGATGGTTCGGGTTCTGATCATCCTAACGAGGACAGTAGCGATCCTGTTGTTGACTCTGAAGCGCCTGCTGATGTTCCTGAGAGGGACCACTGGGTGCGTGATGAAGAGTCCAAATCCTGGCACAGACATCATGTCGATGCTCGGCAAGCCTTTTTCGGGGATGATAGAGCTCCACTGCCTCCTGGAGGCCCGTCACAAGCGGATGTGGATGATTTTCGTGTAACTCATCTGAAGTACATTGACTCTACGCAGCAGTGTATCCGTGATGACAGGAAAATCCTGAACCCTGGACATCGAGTCAGAACTCAAAAGTTCTGGACTGGCGTGACCATTCTGTATGATAAGGGGCATGCTCCTTCCAGGGCTCCGAGGGTCACTCTGGACAAGTTTAAAGATAGGCTAGACAAGGTCAAAGACCTCGATGCAGGTGAGCCTAAAGCCCACACCTTGCACGGTGATGAGCTGGATTATGAGCAGAAGGAGAAAAGAAAGGAGAGGTCCTATTCTGGATCTGGTAAACCCAACTCCATTTCTTCTACTGACTGGAAAGGTATGTCCGTAGGTATGCGAAGGATATACATCGAGGCTGAAAGGGAGGAAGCTCTGAAACGAGCACGTGCTGGCGAAGCCGCACCCTCCAAACCTGCCGGACCCGCTTTGATAAAGCGGAGACTGTTGATAGAATTCGCGTGCGAACCTGACTCTAAGCTCTCCGCCACTATGCTGGAACAGGGGGGTGACGCGATACGCGTACACAAAGAGTCGTTCGACATTTTAAAGAATAAGGATATGACCAGATTGGTTGAGATAGTCGATCAGAATCCTGGTTGTGACCTATGGGGCTCGATCCCGTGCGGACCGTGGACTACTTGGCAGTATGTTAATTTGTCTCAGTACGGTCCTGAGTTCGCAGTAGAGCTCAATGAAGCTAGACGAACGTCGATGGTCATGTTTGCTGCTTTCCTTCGTGTCGCCAAACGCGTCCGCTTTAAGGGAGGTAGAATTGCATTCGAGTGGCCGAGGCATTGCCTTGGTTGGAAGCAGCCATTTATGAGGCGTCTAACCGACGATCCCGACATCAGGTGTGTCGATGTTGACGGTTGCGACTTTGGAATGCAAACGTCCGATGGTGTTCCCATCAGGAAGCAGTGGCGAATCGCCACTTCTTGCCCTGAACTAGCCAACGAGCTACGAGGGCGCACGTGTAGCCACGAAATAGGCTACCCCCACGCCAGGATCGAGGGAAGCCTTACGCCCTTGACTGCGCGATACCCTATTGGGATGTGTAAAGCCGTAATTAAAGGTCTTTACGGGCATAAGCCCTATGCGGCTGCCCCTGCTACCTTGGGCGAGGAGGACGACGCTCCTGCTGCGCCTGTTAAGGTAACGGAGGCCGATCCGTGTGCATGGAGACGAGACAAGGACGCCTTGCTCATCCACATGTTGAACAATTATGCAACACTCCCTACTCGGCAGACGCCTGGCTCTGCGGGTTTAGATTTAAGCTCGTGTGATGAGATCATCGTTCCCGCTAAGGGAAGTGCTCTTGTGCAAACTGGATGCGCCTTTACTTTCCCAAGCGGAGTTTACGGCCGCATCGCACCGAGATCAGGTCTGGCAGTCAAGCACATGCTAGACGTAGGTGCAGGAGTAATTGACCCTGATTTCTCAGGAGAAGTGAGAGTGATGCTTTTTAATCACTCTGATTATGAGTTTCGAGTTCGACCTGGAGACAGGATTGCTCAACTCATACTCGAGAAAGTCATGATTGTTGATGCCAAGATCACTGTCAAACAACCCGACGTAACCGTCAGGGGGGTTAATGGCTTCGGCAGTACCGGCGGGTACCCTGCTGGTCCCGCCATAGGGTTAAATGGAGATCCTGTTCCGCCGATGCCCAGATCGAACAAGGCTTCGGGGCATCAACCCAACCTACAGGGCATACCAACTTTTTACGCCTGTGTAGCAAGGCCTGTGACGAAGAAGGAGCAAGCTGGTAACGACAAGGCGCGTGCAGCTCTCCTCAAGGAGTGGACAAAGCTCCGAAAGTTGGGATGTTGGGATGAGTCGAAAGTTAGAGAGTGGAAGAAAGTTGCTGCCGAAGCGCGAGCGAACGGCAAGACTGTCCATGTAGGAAGAATTTTTGACATATGTGTGGAAAAGAATCATGAACTCCCTGAGGATGATCCTAATAGGAAGTACAAAGGGAGAGTAGTGTTTGAGGGGTGCTTTGTGAGGGACCAGTCAAATCACTGGGCCATGTTTTCCGAAGCTACCTCATGCCCGGCAACAATGGCCGCAGGCAAGATGTGTGATGCATATGGCATGTTGCCTGGTCACGCACTACAAGTCAGTGATGGCGAATCCGCCTATACCCAAGCTAAGCTGCTGGGTCCCACGACATGGGTGCGTATTCCTAAGGATCAATGGCCGCAAGCATGGGTTGATGCTGGCTATGACGATCCGGTCTGTCCATTGATCCTTGCCCTATACGGGCATCCTGATGCCGGCACGTTCTGGGAAAAGCATTGCGAAGCAAGGCTTATTGAGGTCGGATTTATCCGTGTCCCGGAATGGCCGAGTGTGTTTTATCACCCTAAGTATAAGCTTTTTCTTGTGGTTTATGTTGATGATTTCAAGATGGGTGGCCCATCCGCTAACCTATCGATCGGATGGGACCTCATTGGTCGGGTAATTACAATGGAACCGCCGGGTACCCTCAAGCGGTATCTGGGCTGCGAGCATGAGTTTGCTGCAGCAGATGTACAGGGTTTCTTCGACCCTCGTACTGCCTGGACTGTGGATCATCCACCATCCAAAGAGATGCCTGACATTCGTTTCGGAGAGAAACGACTTCGAGCTGACGAGGTCAAATTCGACCCGGCTCGGGTGAAGATCATCAAATATAACGAAGCGTGCTTCATGGAAGCATGCGTTGACAGGTACAAGGAGCTATGCCTCCCCAAGTACCCTAGACCTCTGGTGAAGGCTGAGACGCCTTTTCTGGATGAAAGTAAACCGGAATTTGATGAGAATCCCATCAACCCGGAAGTAGATCAGCTGTTTGGGCAGCCATCTCCTTGCCCAACAGACGTGATTGCTGAACAGCCCGGTGTCCTAGGCGACGCTGCAGCTGCAGTTCTCATGAAAATTTTGTATGGTGCTAGAATGGGTCGATACGACCTAATTAGACCTGTACAGGCTTTGGCCAGTCGAATCACTAAGTGGAATCGACTGTGCGACAAGAAGCTTCATAGGATTGTTTCCTATATCAACTCAACGCTAGACCTACACCTATACGGGTGGGTCTGCGATAAGCCTAGTGACATTGAAATCGTCGCTTACTGCGATGCCGATCTCGCTGGAGATCGTACCGATTCCAAGAGTACATCTGGTGTCCTTATTTGCCTTGTCGGCCCAAGGACATATGTTCCCATTACCGCAGTTAGCAAGAAGCAAACTTCGGTATCCAAATCGACTCCCGAAGCGGAGATCGTTGCATTAGATCATGGCGTGGCCAAGGAAGGCATGCCACTTGCGCAGCTTTGGCAGTTTGCTATCGGTCAAGGCACCGGTAAGCCTGTCACGGTGAATTGTATGGAAGATAATGAGGCCGCATGCCGCATCATTATCACTGGGAACAACCCAAACATGCGATATATGTCGCGTACTCAGCGAATCGACATTAGTTGGCTCAATGAAGTCTACAATGAACAGATTTTTCGTTTCGTAGCATGTCCATCGCATTATCAAGGCGCGGACATTCTCACCAAAGCGTGCGTAGACAAGGTGACATGGGGTAGGAATTTGCAGACTTTAGGAATGTTTAATCCAGGATTCCTGGAGAAATTCATTAGCCATCCCACCCTCCCTGTCGTAAAGCCTGCTGCACCTGTTCTCCCCCCAATTAGGGGGGTACGCATGGAAACCGATCAAAATTCATTTTTCAACAAGTTCATCCAGCTAGCTGAATCCAGCTATATGGTTTTTGACATAGTTGAGGATCGATCGAATGTTTGCGATGCGCGAAACATTTTTGTCGATTCTGAGCTTGGCATAACGCCTGAACCTCAGTTTGGTAGATGGCTTACCTACTTTGTTAGACCGGCCAATCTATGCCCTGTTATCCCTAGACGGGGTACAATTGAAGGCTCTAGGCCTAACATTTTGTTGTGCAGATATAGCAGTTTGATCGATGCATCCACGCGAGGGAATTGGAGCAAGATCAGGCGCGCACGTGATCAGGTAGAGCAGTGCCAATCATGTCTGAATGACTTAATGGAGCACGCGCTGAACACGAAGTTTTTGGTAGGCATTTTCATACAGCCAAATACCTGGATTGCTAATCGCGATATTCTTGTCAAGCTTGGCGTAAACCGCTATAGCCGTGTTGTACACTATTGCTCATGTCTTGTAAATAAAGATCATGTGCATGCATTGACACTAATTTGTATTTCACGACATGTGAACTCTTTCCCAGTTTTCAAATGCAACCGGATGTATCGCACTACACGTGTTGATCCTCTTGTGCATGACTTAGTTGTAAAATATGCGACCCGCGCTGCTCTTCAAACAGCCTTGAACTGAGTAGGCTTGATGGACATCATTCACAACAGCATTAGTCATGCTGCAACAACTAACGCAAATTCGCGACATTAGTTCAGGCACATTCGCCTCGTTTAGATGGTTTGTGTTTGTGTCATTTTCCGCCCGGGTGGGCGTGTCCATAGGGTAGTTTTGCAGTTTCATGTGTAGTGATGTAGCAGGGTTGTTGTCAATGCACGACTGTTTATCGTAGGCACGACCATATTCGGTCTTGTACCAGGGGAAATTGCCCCTTCGTACCGATAGAGATGGCACCCAAGGTTTACACACCTTTGGATGTGAAAGGTTTCCCTGTTCTCGGGGTATCTTTCGTAGTATTCTTTGTTTTAGTGGTACCCTACCGCTTCCCGGGCGCAAACTCGCGCCATGGCAGCGGCTGCATCCGCGGCCGGCGGAGTGGCGGGCGCTGCCCCGCGCTCGAGAGGGTCATCTTTGGCGGCGCGGCAGCTAGGCGGACTATATGAACCCGAACTGCGCCTGCAACTTGGGTCCGCTTCCAGTGGAAGCGAAGCACGCAGCCAATGCGCTGTCAGATGAGAGGCCTACTCGGCTATCGGAAAACCTTAGAATTTGCTACCCGCACTTGACGGCAAAGTCCGATCAGTACGGTTATCGCACCACTGCTGAAACGCAGTTGGTGCAAGTCAAGGACGGTGTCAAGGACCCTCAGGTTGTCGGTGCCTTTTCCGGCATTTTCAACCTACTGGAGGGATTTGACACGGGCATGATTGAGGACAAGTCTTTCGTCCCGGCCATCAAGAAATACCGTCGCCTACGCGTGGCTGGTATTCTCCAGGCCATGCTTCTAGGTGAAGTGGAGCTGAGTGACCAAAGCGTCTACACGGCTGCCATAATCATCTGCGAGGCAATGCCGCGCGAGCCCGAGCTCCACTGCGAGCCAACTCGGAACTCGCTGATCGAAATGACATTGTCTACCGCCGTTTCCCCTTCACTGGTTCCCCGAGGCGGGAACTGGCTGTACGAGATGGCGAAGGTCGACTCACGCTGGCAGACCTTTTTCCAAGCGGCGAATAAAAATGTTATTCGCGCCATGCAGGCGGCCGTTGTAAAGGGTAGGAGAGATTTGCCCTCAAATGTACAGCCGGCAGGAGCCGAGGAGGCTTTCAAGGCCTGGGCATACCAGCGCCCAACTGCCCTTTGTACCCCACCTAAGGCGGTGGTCGGGTATATGAAGGCAATTTATTGCATCTCGGCCGATGCGCTGACAAAGATGCAAACGGTCAATGCACATGCTTTTGAAGTAGGATCCATGTGCAAGGAAATTGAGGCCTTGTGGTGCTCCTATGATGATTTTGTGGATTTCATCACGGATGAAATAGGGATTCCCCCCACCTTGTTTCACCTGATTGACTGGAAACGCGCTAAGCCGCTTACCATGCCGAGCAAGGAAATCGGGGATTGGCACGCCGGTGATCCCGTGCTTGAACGCGACGGGTATCTAGTGTTCCCGATGCGGCACTGCACAGAGCTCAATGCAGCCAGCATGCACGAGAGATGGGTTCATGGAACACAATTCTCTTCCCTATGGAACATATTGGGCCATGGGAATGCCGTTGCATCGCTCGGAGATGCTGACACGCTAACAGGCGTGTGGACATCGACGAAGCCCATTTGTCTTGAGAGTTATTACTCTTGTCTCAGCCATATTGGCCTGGGCGTAACCGTCCGTCTGGCACTTTTGCTACGCCCTCTCGGTAGGAACGCCCACGAGGCGTACAAGCATACTGAGAAGGGGCCTGCACACCAACGCGTGATAAGGCAATTCCGCGTTCGTGTCGAGGCAATCGCTCTCAAAGAAGAGACGATTGGTGAAGGGACGTCTGCTGTGGCGGGGAACTTGCTGTCGCATAACCCTGCCACGCACCTTTGGAACCCTGTGCTTGAGGTAAACCCTCATTCGGCAGAGGTCGGATGGATACGTCACGGCGCCAACCGCGTAGCGCTGACCATTGGGGCGGAAATTCCCGCCGGGTCGGTGGCACGTGAGGCGTCGGTTCCCCCGGCCAAGCCCGGCGGCGAGGTGGATTTTAAGTTCTTTCCCCAGGAGATCCGCGAAGTCGGCGAGGTACGATGCTGCCCGCTGTTCGAAACCTGGGAGCACTATGTTCCCGCATCGGAAGGAAAGTTCTTTCCATTGGCTGGCGGCCTTCCCTTTTCAGGGGCTGCAAAGCTCATGTACCATGTGCCAGGGCACGCGGTAGCGGCGCTGGCCAACGCAGCCACTCAATGCAGTGAGTTCATGAGCGCGATCAGCGGTAACATCTACCCTGATCGTCAGGACCGCCAACCGTATGAGCTTGTGCGGGAGATGTGGGAATCATGGGCGTTCAATGTCCGGGCGTACATTATTTCCATGATTTGGCCCGTAACGGCGATGGAATACGCCGGCTGCGAGGGGCCGGACAATTTGGGGTTCGTTCTCACAATGCTGGGATACGTCAACCCCTCCGCTGCGGCTGGCCTATGCGCCGAGCTGCTAAGCGGATGCAAGCCAAACAAGGTCTCTTACATAGGTGTGGAGGGATCTCGTGTTGTGGTGCTGGTTGGACCCTCACACTGGGTTACCGGCAGCGCGGGCCAGTCCATTACTGAAGCAAAGCTTCAGGAGCAGTGGACGACCATCCGGACAAAGCTCCCGGCCAAAACCGGCGAATACGCGCTGGAGGTCGTGGAGGTTGAGGAGGAGACCTCAGTAGCTGAGCTCCTCCGTACCGTGGTCAGCCAGAAACTAGCTGACCCGGTACATGCAGGTGCTCCTGCGGGCGCTAAAGATGATATATTCATCATCTTTACCAAATGCCTGTGGCTGACCGAATGGCGCAAGTCCGAAAACACGTATGGTCCCAGCCCCGATGCGGGTAGGATCATCGATGAAAACATCGATGCCATGAAGGCGTTCGCCAATAAGGGCGGCCGGAGCCAGGCACCGACGATAATCTTGTCGGGTCCGGGCATCGTTTGGCATGGGACAGCCATGCAGGAGGTCGCAACCACGTTTTTCATGAAGTGCCGCGACGCCGGTTTCCCAGCCTACCCATCCAACGCGATGTGGTTCGGCTGCTCGAAGAAGAGCCTAAACGGCGGCGTTGTCGGTCTCGAAAGAGGCGGACACCAGTTTATGGGTCTTGTCTCGGCGTTCACCGACCTGGTGTGTCTGCTGAGGCGTGAGTACTCAATGAGTGACGAGGTCCGGGAAGCCCTGGCCCTTGCTCTGGATTTCTTGGTAGAACAGGAGCTTCTGATGAAACCATCGGAGTCATATCTGAGCGCTGCGAAGCAGTGCGGAGTCGGGGCAGGCCTCACACCGGTCGACCGGTGGTCCTCATCTGAGGATGCGCCATGGGCGGAGGTAATCTCTGCTCCTAGAACGATGTCGAGTGGCCCATGCGCCACAAGCCGTGTGTCGTCGGCCAAAGCGCCTGCCGCGGCCGATGCAAGAGCGTCTGAGCAGCAGTCTGCTCCTCGCCCCAACGCGGGAAATGGGCCACAGACAATGGCTCAGCGCGTCCGGTCCTCGACGCCGCCCGCAACGGGGAGGCAGAGGCTGGGCCAAGCAATGGCCGATTTCGGCCAGTCGGCCGCAAGTCGCGGTCTCTCGCCGGCTGTTTGCGGCAATCAGAGGGGAACAATACCTGCAAAGCCAGCGCAGGCGTGCGGGTATAGCCCGACCACGACTGGTGGTCCGTCTAAAACAGGCGGCCACAGAATAGATTTGAAGCCTGCTACCGGGAAGCAGTTGTGAAGGCTAAGCCTGATCCTCCCGAGCTTCCCAAGGACGCGTACTCCGATGACTTTCCATCCCTGTCCAAGCGCGAAGCCGCTAACAGATGGAGAGGTGGGGCCGCAAGGGGTCCCAGCTGCGCGCCACCTAAGGTGGGAGGGTCGTTGCCGTGCCTGTCTTCGGCCGCTGGCCCTCCGCCAAAGGGTGCCGCTCCTTGTGCTAAAGGACCCGAGGTCAAAGCACCTGAGGTCACGGGCCCACCCGTGCCTAAAGCGGCAGGTGCTGACGCACCGACCGATGGGGGTTCGGGGGGATGCGCTCCCGCGAATAGCGAGATCACGCACCCTCGGCCCGAGGTTCCACCGCGGAAGGCAGTGAAGAGCCCCCCGGCTAGTCTGTCTGAGCCGGCGAAGCCTAACCAGGCGGAGCCGCCACCTAAGCGTGGGGACAGCGTTCCAGATGTCGCTGGTGGGGATAATCCTCAACCAGGAGACAGCACTCCGTCCCTGTCGACCGATGCGTCGATGGGGATGGCTTCCCATCCCGAAGCATCCAAACCCGTTGGTCAGGATGTACAGCCCGAACCTGCGGATGCAGGCGGGGCCAAAAGGGCTTCACCCAGCCAAGGCGCTGCGGGTGGAGACAATGATGGGGACGGCGATGGGGCGGAGGGAGATTCCCCTACCTCCCCTGCCGATGAGCTCCCGGGCCGCGACGATCCTATGGATGGGAGCGGGACTGGTGGGGATGGTGGACCCGATCCACCCGATGGCGACGATGATCCGTCTGAACCCGGAGACCATGAAACTGGTCCGGATTCGGAATATTATGCGCCCGCTGAAAGCGCGGATGCCTGCATCGCAGTGCACTACCTGTTCCGGAGAGCAGGTTACCCGCCAGCGTTGGCGGCGTGGAGGAACGGGGCCTGGCCAAGGCGCCTTCTTTACCCTATTCAGGCTAATTCCATTGAGGATGCCCTCGCTCTACCTCTGTGGCAAGGCCTGTCAGAGGATGAGTTTTTCCAGCTGCTGGACAATGCTTCAGCAACTGATCGTCGCTTCGGCGAGTACGACTGGGATTTCCTGTCAAAGGCCATTATGTCTGACACGATGAATGCCGATGAAATTCATCACGCGGGAGCCAAAGCGCTTGCTGATTGGGCTGAGGAGAACCTTGGGCCATTGTCGATTGGCCCTCGGTCGGACCTGGTCGCACGGTTTAATCAGATGCAGACCGAGGGGAGGCATCCAAACAGGGAATCGGCAAATGAGTCTAGTGTCGGCTCAGGGAAACAATATGTTCCCCGTCCTCCGCTGGAGGATCAGCCGAACTCGAACCAGATCTCCGCCGACGTATTCCGCGGTCGGGAGATCCGTTTGGGGCTCACTATGCCTGACTCCCAAAGCGGAGATGATGAGCTCAGCGCGCAGGACGCAACGTGGAACGTTGAATACTGCGACTTTTACAAGGCCGCCGCGAATCTGTGGCGTGCAAGATCATGCTTGCGCGAAGCCGCAGGATGCATGATTGAAACTGGGTATATTCACCCTCAGATGGCTGCGGCCATTGCGGCGACCGAAAAGGTCGAAAGATTTTGTAATGTTCTTCGGGCTGCCAACCGCTATGCCGGTTTGGGCACGTATCGATTCAATGAAATCGTGGGCAGGAATCTGCTCAATGGATACGACGGCTGGAGAACACCTCCGAGGGAGGATGACCATCCCGAGTTCCTTGCTCGGGAAGTTGAGGACGTTTTCCGTTCCTATTGCGCGGGCCTTTTGAGGTCTGAAAGTTTCGACCTCAAGTCCTGCGTAATTGAACCGGAGTCGGAGCCCAAGGCGGAGCCGGCTCCCAAAATGAAGCCACCTCCTCCATCTCTGTCGGCCAGTAAGGGCCTTCCTAGGCGATCGGCGCCTGCTGTCCATACTGGGTCGGCACACACCGCCAAGCGTCCGCGAGAGGCTGGCGGTGGCTCCACTGGGAACGTGCAGATCCCAGGGCATTATTACGGCAAAGCCCGTACCAAGGAATCCCCTGTTCAACGCCAATGGGCGGAGCAAGGGGGAGCGCACAGCCGTCCGAAATGGATGTGGACAAGGAGGGGAATAAGGGTGACGAGAAGAAGGACAAAGCGGCCAATGAGGCTGCTGTAGCGTCAAAGAGCGCAAAGCCGCATCCGGCGAAAGCGTCGCGTCCCGAGGCCCTAAGCGGCTCGTTGGATGTGACACTAATCAGCGACGTACGGGAGCGTGATCGGGATATTTCCGATGACGAGTATTCCCCTACGAACGTGTGCATGTTTCCAGAATCATGGGAGGGCGCCATGCCGACCTCCGTGATTGACAAGGCCGGAGGCTTTGAGCAGTTTAGGAACGAGCTCATGAGGATCCAGAGAGTCCTGGATTCTCCGGCGTTGGTCGACCTTGGTAAGGTCGATCTGGACGCTCTGGGCGAGCCGCCCAAGGAGTACGTCTCGGATGAAGATCACGAGAGTTATGTAGACGATGATGGAATGGGTCCATATGTGGACAAATTCTCATCAATGGGTGACCGCGACCTAGTGCCCTCAAAGCAGGAGCCGCCTTACTATGAGGCAAAGGCGTGGCGCACCACTGAAGAAGAAATTGAAAGGATGAAGAACCTTTTTCCATTCTTTCGTGCCGAAAATTATCGGCTTATGTCTGCGAGTACTGGTCCTATAGGTACCAAGTCGCACGTACAGGGCGTCCTCCCAACAGGTGCGTCGTTGGAAGAGGCACTGATGGCTAAGCCCGGTGTGTGCCCGATTACGAGCACCTACAACCTCACATACGAGGGTGAAGAGGTTGTGATTGATGCACAGGGCGGGATAGCAGGCAGAATCGCCTGTCCTGCCGGAAATGACATCTTCCATTTTTTCCCCGAAATTAGGGATGTGTCGGCGTTTGTTGGACGAAGCTCCAGGGAATCGCAAATGCTGCTAGAAGTTTTGTCGGGCAACACTGACCCTACGCGGTTAAACGTGAAGCCCGGTGAGCAGCCTCCCTTCTTGTTTGGGACGGTTCCAGACATTCTGGGAGGTTGGATGTCAATGACTCTGATCTCAACGCTACTTGAGGCCCTATACGGGATCCACAAGTGCACGAGTGTCGAGGTAGCGACCTGGGCGGGTGCTCTCGCAAAGGAAAGCCCATCGTACCCTCCAGTCGAGCTCCTAATACGGACAGTCTGGAGGACAGATGGCACGAGTGTGCGCCCGAATGAGGTGCTTTTTGCGCGGTCCACCCTAATCGGGAGGGACGTGCCGTTCAAAGTTTTCAAGCGTTGGGCACTGCGTGACCGAACGCCTATGGGGCCTTTGCTTAGGCCGATGGGAGCAGCAGAAGTCCCTTATACGGGATACGTGCTGCTGACGATGGCCGAGTATCGGTCCGCCCTCAAAACGAGGTGCATCCGGAGGCCTGGCAAATTCGCCATCACAGTTTTCCCCATGCGACCTGAGCAGGTCTGCAGGGGGGAGATCATGATTGGGATGGAGGGCGCAAAGGTGCCTTTCCTCAAGTTGCCCAGCCCCAATAATGAGGGCGAATTTTATGTTGACGACCGCGTCAAGTACATGGACAAGCGCCATGTCGTTGTGGCCGTTGACCTAAAGTGGATGGCCATCGAGGAAGCCGCCGGCATCTACAAAACCCGACGCGGTTTGATCGCCGTGCGGGAAGAGATACATGCGCCATTCTGGCGCGCATGCTATCTGCATCAGGAAGGGGATGTAATATACATCCGCCCCTGGGCGGTCCGTGAGTTGAATGTTCAGGGACCGCGGAGAGGGGTGTCATTTTCATGGGACAATGCTCCCATGCATGACTACTGGTGCCCTCGGTGCGCGCATTTGAACATGTATGGCACCATTCTATGCAATGGTTGCCATCTGCCGATTTTCTATCGTGAATGGGTGCCAGGCACCGTCCGCGCTCTGGTTAAGCATGGACAGCCAATCTGGCTGAGCGAACTCAAAGCAGTCCGCCCCAGCAGCTGGCATGAAGGGGAGACCGACGCGTGGGCCCCTCTCATGGCATCGGTAAACCCGATTCGCGAGGTGGTCAGCTGCATGATCACCGGTTTGCGCTGCGCGCCGCATCTTGTGCACATTCCCAATGCGGATATTGTGCAAGTTGCGTTTCAGGAGGTTGCAAAGGTCACCTCAAAGGACACTCACGCTTGTGTGCGGGCGAGTGATGAGGCTCTCGAGCGGTGGGTAGCGAAGCAGCTGCTCATCGAGGAGAGCAACACTGGCGTCTCGATTCCCGACAATATGTCTGTCATGGCATATTTAATCGAGCACCCGCAACAGGCGGCGCAATGGGGTCGTCATATGACGAGAAAGGGCAGTCTAAATTCAGCATTTGCCCTTTACCTCTCTGTGCATATCTTTGATGCCTACCGCATCGGGATTGAGGACGGGTATTTGGTTCCGCTGTATGGCCTAGGCGCCTCACGCGCGGACATCATAATGTCGTTGGTACAGGCTGAGCGACGCCTCACGGACTTCAATACTGAAGATCCGAGTTTCGACGCTTCCACTGTTCTTGATTGGAATATCGACTCTTTGCGGGCAAGTGGTGGATCCATCACGGCCCCAATTGAGTATGCTGAGGCATACATTTATGTCGAAGACAATAAGGTTGACATGGTCCCCGCTTCGCGGCGCGACGGCCAATGCGCCATTGTCTTTGCTGACCCGCCGGTTGGGAAGCACCACAGGCGGGCAGCCACTCCTAGGGGAGACCAACGGTCTGCTACCCCGCGACCTGAATCCAGGTCAAAGGGTGATCAGCAAAAGGGCAAAGCCCCTGCACAATCCTGGCCCAAGGGCGGAGGTCACAAGGGTGACCAGTTCCCAGGAAAGGGTCACAAAGGTGATCAGTACAAAGGCAAGGGTGGCCAATACGGCTACCAACAAGGGCAGTTCGGTCGTGGCGGATCCGCCAGATCGAGAACTCCCACTGGCGGGTATCAGCCTGATGCTCGCGGGTCGGGATACAAGGGTGCTCAGGCAGCCCCTTTCCCGTTCCCAAGTCCGATGTACCCCGCTTTCCCAATGGGAGGGTACATGCAACAGCCAATGGCTGGCATGATGCCGCAAATGTGGCCTGGCGCAATGCAGCAGGGTTGGCAGCCGCACATGCAGGGTGATCCACGCGAGTTCGAGAATCCGAGCTCGCCGCATACCCCTACCTGGGGTGCGGATGATGAGTTGGCCGAGACCGTGCCTCCTCCCCCTGGGGACTGGAACGTCAACAAGGGGAGGGGACGGCGCGGCGGCGGACGACATCGGTAATACCTGGTGTCCGTCTGCATCTTTTGCGTAGCGGCGCCAACGCGCGCGTGCTTTCATTCCGGAATTCACATAATGGACAATGCTCCCTGTAGTATTTCTATGTTTGGGCTATTCGCCATTCCAGAATTCAACTGCATGCGCAGCTGTGCGCTATTCGCGCTGGCGGCGATTACCTGTCAGGTGTGCGTCGCCGCAGCAAGGCAGTTACCCTCGCCGGTGTCTACGGCCGCTGGTTGTCAGCATCGTCCAGCACCGCTGCTGCTGCTGGAGATGGAACTCATCAAGGTGCTGCGGTGAGGATCACGGATGCGCTGCACCGCTGCCGGTGAAGTCCTACTCGGATCTGGACCGCTGATTGCAGCTGGTGGTGTTCCTACTGAAGGTCTTTGTGTGATCGCGCGCCTAGACGGTGCTACTTTAAAGACCAAGGTCTTGTGGTCAAAGCACCATGTTTCAACCAGCAGGCCAATGCGCCTAAATCATGAATTCAGGAACTAAATCCACTTGAACCTTGCGGTTCGTTGTGGTTGCATTGCAAATGTAATTTTATTTCATGCCTGCCATTCTGGAGTTGAATCTTTGTTTCTGTTTCTTTTTGCTTTCTCTTGTTTGATTTGGCTACCGGCGCGAATCCGCCCCATACCCGTAATTCGGGGTGGTGGCGGGATCCGGGCACCAATGAGTGCCCGGGTATGGGGTCGCGAACCCTGGTAGCCTAATCGGCTTTGTTTTTCTTGTTTATTGCATTTCAACTTCAACATGGCCAATGCGCCTTTCCAAATTCACTCCATCTCTTTGTACAGTCGAGGGGGGTGTTTTTGGGGGCATGTAGTTTTATCATAGCATGTTTCCATGCCACGGCCAATGCGCCGTTTGGCTCAAGCTTTTCAATCCGGCAACTTGCCCTTGCAATTTCGTCACCGCGCACCGCGGCACATCGTGCTCGTCTCCGGCAAAGAGTGCCGCTGCCGAGCGCCTGTGGTGGTGCTTCCGGTGGAGGTTGGTCGGGGGTTCTGGTTGGGGTTGGTGCGCATTTGGTTTGCTTTGCTTGCTTCGCTGCATTGTTTGCCTGCTTGGTTTGCTGCTTTGTGCTTGCTTTCGGTTGTCTCTGCCCTTGCTGGGTTTATTCATCATTTGGTTAAAGGCACCCTGTTTTGGTTCGTTTGTTGTGCCAGCCGGGGGCACCGCTTTGCCCTTGGGACTGGGGGACTTAACAATCTCTTCTTGTTGGTGGGATTGGGCCTGTTTATTCTCTCCCGAAATACTGTTTCAAACCCTTTCGCACTTTCCTTTCTTCCTTTCTTTCCTTTCTTGTTTTCTTCCTTTCTTGTTTTCTTGCTTTCTTGCTTTCTTGCTTTCTTTTTGCTGTAATTATTTGGTTCTGTCTTTCTTTCTTTCTGTCGTTCTTTCTTTCTTTCTTTTTTTTCTTTCTTTCTTTCTTTCTTTCTTTCTTTCTCTCCTTCTGTTGCGTTGTTTCTTTCTTCCATTTTTCTAGTCTTTCTTTCTTTCTTTGTTTCTTTCTTTCTCTGTCTCTTTGTTTTCTCTTTTTTTTCTCTCTCTCTCTCTTTCCAATTGGACTGTGTTCAATCTATCTATCTACTTGTCTATCTGTCTGTCTGTCTGTCTGTCTGCCTATCTATCTATCTCTTTAATCTAGCTATCTATCGATCTATCTAATCTATCCATCCATCCATCCATCCATCCATCCATCCATCCATCTATCTATCTATCTATCTATCTATCTGCACATTACCTTGCGAAAGTGCTGCGCCTGCCACCAAATCTGCACCTTACCTTGCGAAAGTGCTGCGCCTGCCACCAAATCTGCCCTTGACCTTGCGAAAGTGCTGCGCATGCCGCGAAATCTGCACTTGGCCTCGCGAAAGTGCTGCGCCTGCCGCGAAATCTACACCTCGGAGTCGGGAAATAGGCGCCTGCCACGCAATCGGCACGCAGCAGCTCGCGTATCCACACTTGAGGTTGCCAAAGTGCTGCGATTTGCTCAAATGCTGCAATTCCACGTCAGAAAGGGGTGGGGGGAGGAATTTGTTGCCTAGGTTCAGACGGGCCCGGACGCCATGTCCGACAGCCTGCCGCAAGGTCTTCAAGTGGTGAGCCCTCGGATCCTCTCGAAGCTCGGTGATGCAGGGAAAGTCCAGACGTTAGTTGAGGTTGAGGCGGTATTTGTTTCTTTGGTTTGGGGGTTCGACCATCGGCCCTTGGCAAACGCAAGGAAGCAAACCCTCCATACCTTAGCATATAGAACAGTTTTAAAATCGGGTGGTGGGTTCCTGCTTTGAAGCCCTCAGACCCCATGTTTTTGCACTTTACATTGTTTGGTCGTGTTGAACCTGAGTGGTTTTCATTTTGGCCAATCTCAGTCGCACCGGCGCAATCCCAAGCCACTGGATCTGACATGGCTTCATGAATTTGGCTGCGATCCTATATTCCTTCTGGGTAATTCAAACATCATCGCTAACTTCTGACCCTCGCGCCTCGGTCCTTGGTTGTGCTTGCCACAACCACGTCTGCATTTTTTTTTATTTTCGCACTCCAAATGGGCTACGGAGGCACCCCCAGGGTGATTTGTCTTTGGGCGTCCTTTTCAACGGCTTGGGTTTGGGGCACCCTCGAACCCCACACCTTCTGCCCGTTCCTTTTTGGACGGTTTTTCCTTAGCCACCAAACAAAGGTTTCCTTTCTTGTCCACTGCAGGCCTGCACATCCCAAAGGTTTTAGCTTCAGGGAAGCCGTTGGGGACGGTTTTGGGGGTCCTCTTTTCGCTAAATGAGGCGCCTTTTTGTTGAGAACGTTTTGTTGGGGCCTTCGCTTGTGTTTTGACGTGTGCTTTTGGGGGGTGCTTTTTCTGCTCATTGGAGCAATGTTGAGAAGCCATCGCTGGAATGGTCCCCCTTCTTTTTGTCAGCCAACAAGTTAATGCCCTTCCCCAGGTCTTCGGTCTCCAGAACCCTTTACAGAAGCTCCTTCGTAGGAGTCTTCCTCAATGAGGTCCCATTTCCCAATCATGTACTGTTGGAAGCCCCCAAAACGATTCGCGATTTCCTTCAGCTTCACCAAGGCCACATTCCGAAGCGCCCCAAGCAACAGAAGCTGGTGTCCTCCTTCGAAATAAAATCGATTTGGGAGCCGCGAAGCAGATTTCCACGCTCCCCCCGTCCCTCCCCCCCCCCCCGTGCCCCCCCCTCCGCGGTGTCTCCCACGAAACCTTTTGCTTTCGGGCTCCGAGGATCAGCCGAAACCACGAGTATGAGGTTGGGGAGCTGGTCATCACCATCGAGGGGGAGCACTTTGGGACCAAGGACAACGGAAACATGGCCTCTTGGCAACCGGTTTCTGTGTTTGACTTGTTTTAGTGTTGATTTGAGTTGATTTGCTTAGTGTTGACATGAGTTGATTTGTTTAGTGTTGATTTGAGTTGATGTGATTTAGTGTTGATTTGAGTTGATTTGTGTAGTGTTGACACGAGTTGATTTGTTGCAGTTGTTTGTTGGGTCGGCTGGTTGGCTGGCTGTTTGCGTGTTTGCTTGCTTGATTGCTTGCTTGTGTGTGTGTGTGTGTTTAACATGGGCATGTTTAATACTGAGTTTGATCCCAGACGTCCAAAGAATCGATCATGCCTGCTGCCCTTTGGCCCCGGACTTTTGTTCAGACATCCTACAAACCACCCCGCCCAAAGACGCTTAGGGCCTTAGAGCAACTTTTATCCCCACCCCCCACCCCCCGGGCAAATGTATGGGGAGGAGGATCCACATCTCTGGAGGTTGCCATTGTCGGTACCAAAAGGTTGGCTGACGCGTTTTGGCATCTTATATGCTCCAAAGGTTGTGTTTAGATTGTTTGGTTCCTTCCATGTTTATTGGGGGGCAACTGTCGCTATGTTGTCGTCATGAAGGCAAAGCCGGGGGCCAGGCGGGGTGAGGGGTTACAAAATGGGTGTGGCGCAAAATGAAGGGGCCCGAAAGACAACAAATGTTGCGTTCTGTTTTCGACCAACTGCGGGGGGTGTACCTTGCTGTTTGGGCGGCGGTCAATGGGAAGAGCTGTGGCTGGGCACTGGAGGAAACTTCAGGGAACGTTCACTGGCAAGGCCGAGACCAGTCGCGGTGTCTTTTGGATTTCCCTAAGTTTCTTCTTTTGAATTTTTGCTTATTGTGGTGTAGCGGGGAAAACCCACCGAACTGCTATTGAAATTGTTGCTCCCCCTTCCAACGTCAACCTGTTGAAAATCAAGCCACAGGTTTTGGCCTCCAGATTTGCCCCCCGTTTCCGGTTTCGGCGGCGCGGCGTTTGGGAGTTGAACTATGGATGACCCCCTGCAAGTGAGTGGCACAGTGGTTTGGATTGGTGGTGTTTGGTGGCGTTCAAATGGGGTGGCTTCCCATTTACCCTCAAGAACTGGGGCTTCAAATCCAAATCCAAACCAGTTCGTTACCAAAACGAATGGTTGCTTTCCTCTTGGCCCATCCAAAGCAGTCCCGCTTTCACATGGCACGCAAGGGGATGTGCAAGAATGAGTTTTTGTTTTTGCTTTTTGTTTCTTTTTTTCCGGGTTATGGGTGTCGTACTTGGGAGAGTCGGCGAAGAGTTTTGTGACAGGGCCTAACGCCAATCAGGTTGTGCTTCGAGGACCTTGCCTTGTCTATCTCCTGCAAATTAACATGGCCCCCCAAAACTGAGTCGACTACACGGAGATTTCAGGGTTTCTAGGGTCCACGTCAGTCCTGCAAGTATGAAGCGGTTTCACATGGCTGAAGGTGTGGGTAGAACTGTATCCTTAGAACGATGCATCTTAGTCATCACCCTCCGCACAAACAATGCGCATGCATACACCTTTGCCATGCCCCTGGTGTTAAACAGGCACTAGTTTGCATCCTGGTTTGATTTAGCACCCCTTTGTAGACAACCTTCTTGCGCATGTCAAGCTGAACTTGTTGATGTCTTTCTCTATGCAGGTAGATTAATACACCGCCTGGTATATGTGCTGGGCTCAAAGATGAGTGCTCAACTTCTATGTTCCCCGGGTATCAATGTAGTTGCTTGACTTCCCATCTGGACTTGATATTTTTGGGGAATGCCATTTTAGTGGCAATTAGAAAGGTTCTACTTTTTTCGGTCTGGTTGATGCTGGGTCCCTTCAAGTTGACATTTGGAGGGTGTTTCAACATGACTTACTTTTGGGCCGCGGATGCCCTGCAAACCACCGTTTAGATGGCAACTTTGAGGACGTCACATTTGACCTACGCGGATCCAGCGAAACACCCCCGAACCCCCCCCCCCCACCTGACCAGAATTTGGGGCTTGAGAAGTTTGATAGAAGCTTGCGGCGAAAGCCAAACTGGCGTCCGGAAGGGCCCCCCCCCAACACCTCCCCAGAATTAAGGGCTTGTCCTGAAGGGTGGGTTAGGTGAGTTCGACTGGTTGAGAGTGTTGTGCCCGGATTTTTTCCAAACGAGGCCGAGGGGGCATCCTGCTTTTGGAGGATGGCACGCGTCTTTTGTTCGTATCCTCCAAAGATGGAACTGGTGTTGCTTTTGGGGGAGCTTAACTGGTTGGTCAGGTGGGTTGGGTGGATTCCTGTGCCTGGACGTAACAAGCTCGCCTGCTTGTTGTGGAGACTTAACTGGTTTCAGGTGTCACTTAACCCAGAAAGCCAAAGCAGGCACCAGCCATGTGGAAAAATGGTGGTTTGTGGCCGCGTTCTGTGGCAAATGTTCTTGCAGGTTGATTCAGTCAGGATGGGAATCAACGACTAAATCGCGCGTTTACCGGCCCGCAGCTTTCTTTTTCAGATTGTGGCCTTGGAGACCTTCGGCGGGCAAACACAGAGTGTGCTCGACCTACGGCAGGCTGGAGTTTCGGTTCTCAAGTGCGAAGGTCCAACAGGGCTCCTGAAAAGATACATTTTGCCCCCATTTAAAACATGTTACTTTTTCAACACCAAAATAAGGGGGAACCACCTTTTACAAGGCAATGCTCAGGTGTATAATGTAAGGATCCCTGTCCAAAATTTAAGCTGCCTTCTTCCCAAAGTGGACATGGGGGCTGAAGCCCATGTTGAGAAAGTTCCAGAACTTGACGAGCTTTGAGAGGGCAAGTCGGGAGGAAAGCAACCACTTGGAAAGAACTGGATTTGCGGTATACGCTCCCTCACAGAAGCAAAGTGGATAATTTGAACGGATCAATCAACCCCTGGTTGATTCATGTAGATCTGCCCCCCTTTATATGGGGATTCTTCACTTGGGAGAAGCACTCCGCTAGTACTCCGCCAGGTGGAATACTCTGGGGTCGACATGACCTGTGTGGCTTCAAACAGAAAGCTGGTGTCACTCTGGCTTGGCCAAGAGGGTTCGATGCCCACAGGTGCACTGAAACCAGTTGTTTGTCTATGGTCCTAACATGGGTTCGGGAGCTCTAAATTCAACCACAGGACGAACCTGTTTTTTGTTTTCTCCACGGAACCACACATATTGGAAATGGATGCCTCATGGGCACCTCGACATGGGTTCGGTTGCTGTTTTTGATTCGGCGCCCTTTCACTGTGCGATTTAAGAGCAATCACCCGTTTTGGGGGGGAGCCGGGGAGCAGTTTGAGACATATCATTCAGACCACGTCCATCAAGATCCCGTTCAGATACTCCCAAGATATTGGGACCAAACAAAGCCTTTCCCCTTTCCCTCTCCTCAACAGAAAAACAAAGATCAACATTTGAGGATACGAAAGAGAAATCGAGAGGTTGGAGCGTTCCCTTGGAGTGGTGTCCCACTGAATTCCGACTATATAGGATTGGGTCCTAAAGCACCGCTGGACTGGGCAATGGATTGCTCAGTCCTATGTCACCGGATTGAAATCGAGCAAAGAAAGATGGCTCGTTTTGGTGTTTCCCCAACCACGGCCACTGGAGGTCGTTTTTTGGATGTGATGCTTGTTTTTGTTTTTTGCTCCGCCCCAGATCCCCGACTATGTCAAGTAACCCTTCATGGGGGTTTGGATGTGTGCTTTGGTTTGTTGAACCCCTGGTCCTTGTGGAAACCCCTGCAAAGCCTCCAAACCAATCCAAACCACCAAGTGGAAAGCCAAGTAGGTGCCAAGCCTGGTTCCTCTTGGCTTGTGGTTTCCTACTATGCAGGGAAATGAAGCTCTGCAGTACTGCGGATGGTCGCGAAATCTATTTCGCACCACCGTTCAGAAGCCGTGGAATGATTCGATGTCCCTGCAAATACCATCAAAGAATAGTTTTTCACCCATGGTTTCAAAGTGGTGCAGAGAGTCGTCCATCCACAGTACTGTGTGAATTATAACGACCTCACACGCCCGAATTCACCCCAAATGGTGGTTTATGTGGGGAATAGCCCCCTTCACCACCGCAAGTTTCAGATTCAGGCTGGTGAAATATGATAACTCACCCAGACCGCGGGTTTTGGGAAAAAATCACTGGGAGCGGCGGATAGGCGGAGGGCCTTGGGGACCCGACCATCGTCATCAGCTGTGAGACGATCAGCCACGAGGACGCCTCGCGATGGGTTCGAAAGTCGAGATACCCTCAGGGATGGCCCTCTAGGATACCTTCCATTTGCTGAAATGGTTTGTTATTTTGTCTATTTACTTGTTTCCCCTTGTTGGCTTTAACGATAATCTATGACTACTGGACATTTTTTTCATTTTTTTTCAGCGGGCTCTGAACGCAAATGGAGGAGACAGCTGAGAAGCAAAGCTGGCCCCCATCAAGACCCCGGCAAAATGGAATTTCCTGGGCCTTAGGGCTCGAGTCTACTTCACCAGCGTCAGATCCAAACCAACTCATGGCGACAAGTCTAGTGCTGTTTTCCCATTGGCAGTCGATTCCCACTTTGAAGAAGGTTAAAGTGAACCGCTCGATTTGCCAACCCGGCCAAACGGAAGTCCTGGTAACGAGGTAGTGCAATATTGTTCACGTAGTCCTCAGCTTACAACTGGCCCAGTACCCTCTTCTCGTCCTGCCGAATCCACCGCCGAGGCACATGACATCCGTTCATACATTTCCAAAACCCACTCGGTTCAAAGTTGACACCTGGTATGGATGTACTCAAGCCCTGTAAAGAATCAACAGGGCGATTCGAAAGCCGGCATCTTATCTTCAGCTGCTTACACATTGACATCAGGCAGCCCTGAAAAGGGCGGCTTTCTTTGGGGTCGCATGGCCCCCTTTAAACACGCATCTTCGTCTGCGCACGTTTTTTTCTGCTCAAGGGCTTGTTTGCGCGTTTGGTGGTATCTTTGCGCGCTTGTTTGGAATGTGCGCGCTTTTCGAGCATTTGCGCACTTTTTGGAGAAAACTACTCACGTAGTCGACTTCGGTACTGCTTGTGGAAACAATCGATACTGCGCTACTAGTTCCCGTGCCGGCGCAGTTGTTTGTTGAAGTATCTTATGGTTACATCTTAACTGTAGCTCTTTTTTGTCTCAACCCAGGCATTGTTTAGGCAGGCATTTCGTTGCGCATATGGCACCCGGCGCAAGCACCACCTATCACCGGGACTTGACACTTTGTGGCCGTTGATTTTTTGTAGCTAGCTTGGCTGGCTTCAACCTCCATGAATAGCTCCAAGCCCGCAAGCATGTCCTGGGTTTGCACGGATCCGCTGTTTGCTCCAGGACCGTGCCGCGCCACACTTTTTGTTGAGACAAGTCGCTGTCAAGTGAAACGTTTTCTTTTTTTTAATGGGCGCCCGCAATTTGCGCGCAAATTTCCTGTACTATCGCGCAAAAAAACACAATTGCGCGCAAATACGAAAAGTGTGCACATGCATGTGCGCGTTTCAGACCATTTTAGGCAGAAGATGTCCCAAAGCGCCCGAATAGCCAACCAAAAGCTATATTTTGAGGCAGGTGTGGTCAGTTGAAGCTGCGCCGATCCCTTTCAACCTGGAAGCGGTGTTCGGATTTCTTGGACTCTCGAATTTAAGCTTGTTTCTCTTGTTCATCAAGCTGGCTTGTCAAGACGCAAGGCTAAGCCAGACAACGCCCAACAGGCAGCCAAAACGCATGCAGGTTCCTCGGATCATTCAGGCCAGTTCTGGTCGACAAGGCGCGCATGTATCCTTGTCCTAGTTCTTTTTGAACAGCTTGACAGGTTGATGTCAAGGCTATATACGCCCAGAAGTATGGTCTTGTTCTGGGTGCTGGGAAGGACACGAGGATCCTTTCCCGGTGCATCCAGGGGGGCACGAGCATCTTCGGCGATCCGGTGTCGGAAAGCCCCTCGGTGCATCCGAAGAATCGGACTTACAAGACCTATGGGTGGCGGGCCAACATGGAAGCCGAGTTTGGCATTCCTGTTGGAAGATTAACCCGGCGCCCCCCAGGACTCAAAATAGATAGCTCAGCAAGGCGAAAAATGAAGAACACGAAACCAGAAAGCAAAGAAGACTGTCTGCAGGTCCAGTTGCCCAATGGGCAAGGCATTGGTTGTGCTCCGTCTTGAAAAGCACAAAAAAAGCCGTCTTGAGATTGTGCACTTTGCGAGTGCTCTGAAGGTTTGGGAGTTGCAGAGAAAGTACCGAGTTGTAGATGGCCTTTCAAGCATCACTTGTTGGACCAAACTCAAGGGAGATTCGAATTCCCAAGGCAGTGGTTTGCTTTGCCTGCATTTGCTAGTAAGAATGCAGCAAAAGTGGTTGGGTGCAAACCACCCACCGCTCAGGACATCCCTTTCTGCTGAATTTCAACGTCACCCACGAAGTAGTAGGTCTATGTAAAAGGCGATTGTCTCAGCGGGTGTCACAGGATACGGCCGCCACGGCCGCCATCCGGCAACCGCCAGCGCACCCCATTTTGGGCTTCGGAAATGGTTCAACGACTTGGTTGCCCATAGCCTCCAACAACCCGGCATACCCAAAGGAGTGTGTCTTGAAAAATAAAGCCCTCAAAATGCAAAAAGGGGGTGGTCAAACATATGAGCCAAAAAAAAGCTGCCGGGAGCAAGCACCTGATTTTGACACATAATTATCCAAATGGGTATGTGTCAAAAAAGCGGAACTTCCATTTTGACCCGGTGTCCATGTGTTTCATCCCCAGGTGTCCCACTCTTCCCCGGCGAAACCGAAGCCCAGCGACTCAGGTTTCTACGCGGAGCGCGTGGAGGAGCCCCTGGACCCCGGCGCGGATGCCACCACGCGGCGCTTGCAGCAGGTCAGCATCGACACGCGCCTCGGCGAAGGTCGCGGTCGCGACGTCGAAACGTCGCGACGTCGCACGACCGCGACATCGCGGTCTCATGGCCCTGATCTGACAGTCAGCCTCACGGGGGTGTGTTGGGGGGGGGTCAAGTCAAACACATGTCCAGCGGGGTGTGTTATGAAACCCGAACCGTGGGCTTCGGACGTATTGTGCTTATATATATATATATATATATATACGTCAAGACAAGCTTGTAGTGCCAATTTGTTATCCCCCCCACCAACAAACATGGTGCACAGGCCTTCCAAACGTAAAAGGGGACGGGTGTGTCTTACGTTTCCACGAACCCCCCTTTTGACACCCAGTGAAACTCTCTCTTTCAGTCATTGCAAGACGAAGTGAATGAAACTTCTTCATGGAGTAGCCAGTGTGGATTCGGAACCAATCAATTGTCCATCTATCCCAGGCCTTCAGTGCCCCGTTTTCCTTTATTTTGGAGCGGGTTTATTCTTTGAACACAACAATTAAAAAAAAAAAAAAAAAAAAAAAAAAAAAAAAACGGCCGCCCTTTCCCCATGACCCTGGGGATGTGGGCGGCTCATGTCATTCGTGTGGCCCATGTCATTCGTGAAGCTCAGGCTGGCCTTGCAGCTGTCCCGGCTGCCAGTGGCCATTTCCGTGAACTACGAGCCTGCCGGCATGCATTCGGACAGGTGGAATTCGGGGGCAGATGGGTGAGTGCTTTGACGGTACCCTTCTTGGGTTGGAAAAAAAGGGAAAGACAAACCACAATTGTTGGAGCCCAAAGCCCAATTTTGGCATGCTGAGATTGACTTGCGGCCACAAGGGGCTCCTTCATTCACCCCAAGCAAATAGTTAACTTGTTCGCCTGTCTAAGCCTGCCCAAGGAAACCACCAAAAACTTGAGGGTTCTGGGATGAGAAGGTTGGTCAATATTCCCTTCGGCCCCCAAATGACCAAGGGTAACTTGTTCCAAGTCAGAAATATCAACTTTCGAGTGGTCTCCCCAATGGTCATCCCATGCAAACCACCATTAAATCAATGGGGGTTCATATAACCTGGTGTTTACCTATCTTTGAATGGGGGCTTTGGGAACCCTAGGGTAATTGTTTTGATCCCATGAAAAAGGACCTTTTGATCAATTTCCATGCCACTATGTTTTGCGTCTTGTTTATTTTTCCGTGCTATGAATGGCCCCAACTCGGTCCAGCGTTTGCACATGCCTTTAGTCTCCCAAAAAGAAGGCCTGCTGCAGCCGTGTTGGTATCCCAGCTTTGTAGTCCAAGCGATTTATCAACTCTGATGTTTAACCCCCTGATTCATTCGCGATTGCAATAGCCAGCTGATTTTTGTTGAACGCCATGGTTGAAAATGGGGTGCACGGTCCGTCCCATCGTCAGGGACAAACTCACGAACGTGGAGCCAACTGTTTTTGCTCCGACTGGTTTTTAGACCCGGTGTCATTCCTGTAGGCTTCATTCCTGTTCGGCCTTGAGGCCTCACATGTGTGGCCTGAATCGAGGGTTTCTCTCCCCAATGCCTCCTGCCCCAAACCACCAATGGCATCATTTTCCGAGTTGCTCTAACCAAACGTGAGCCGGTTGCAAACGCGAAACAGACCACTTCAGATCCCCTGAAGTGGCTCAAACTGCAGCAGCCCCCAAACCCCCAGCCTGTAAACCCCTGTAATCAACTGCTGGCTAACCGATCTTCCAAGGATGTACGCTTGCAATAAATCGGGGGACGACTATACATATGAACTAGTTCCTGGCCCACTTTTGTGCCAGCCAGGGGCACAGTAGCTTTTCAAAGATGACTGGTATACCAGCTACTGGGACCCGCTACCTCTCTGGACATCTGTGGCTTCTTGTCGTGCTTCCCGTGACTGAGGTTGGATTGCTCCATCCTCAACAGGCCCGGGATGGTCTTGCCGAATGGGTGAATCCACCACTTCGAGTTTGGGCTATTTGGTTAGAAAGGCATCCAACGAAAGAAGCTAAGTCCCCCGGTAGCGCCCTATTCTACCAACTTTTTTTTGGGGGAGGGTTGCCCTAGACCACAGAAAAAAAATCGGGTACCCTTATTCTAACCTCTCAAATCTGGAGGACCCAGGACGGCTTCAGCTTCCAGAAGCAGGACTTCCGTTTCCTACAGGAAAATGGCCAAAGGGGGGGGGGCCTTGTCTTCACCTGACAGTTTGCACCTATTTGCCGGGTGTCGAAGGGGTCGATTGAGCTGGTTGATCATCGGGCCCCTTTCAGGATCCCAACCACAGGGGAATCCACCATCCGTCAACATCGAGCCCTGATTGCTGCAGTTATTTGAAGAGGGGCCAAAATTGCAGGAAGCCCCCCCCCAACCCATCCCGGAAATCATTCCTAAAGGGAACAACAAAAGGAAAAAGCCAAGTTCAGCTATCATTCCGACTGTGTGGCTACTTGTTTGGATCTTTGTACTTCGACTTTTTGGGCAACCAATGGGATTTTATCCATTGGACCCCAAACAAAGTTCAGGCTTTGCAGAGGGCGCCCAAGGGCCGAGACCTCCCTTGGGAGCAACGCGCAACGCCGTCCTGGACCATCCGCAAGGCTCAACGAGACCTGCGGCCTCCGACCGGAGAACATCTCAGTGCCGTCCTCCAGGCGGCGCGTTTTGTGGAGGGTACCCTTTTTCGGGTTGGTGTTTAACGAGACACAAGGGGTTTGAGCCATTTTAGCGGTAGTACTTCAAAATGTCCTTCCGCTTGTTCACCTTGTTTGGGTCCTCCAAACACCGCCAACCCCTAAAAGGGCAAGAAGGGGTCACTGTTCAACTGGGTTTTCGCAGACCTCCCCAGGGCCCTTGGGTTTTCCGATCTGTCAAGCAGAAAAAGCTGCCCCAAGGTTCAACCAGATGTTCCACTTCTGTTTCCTGTGGGTGCTAAATAGGTTTTGCCTGTAAAGGAACCCCAAAACGAGGGTGAGGTACTCAAGTTGGTTGGAGCCTTTGACACCTACCGACTATGGTACCTCAGGACCTTGGGCGTGTTGGGTTCTTGAATCATGTCAGATCCAATGCATCCCGCAACTTGGGTCATATATCATACCTTGGGAAGGACATTCCTTTGGTTGGACTTCAGTCGCTTTTTGGGTCTGAGTTGACTTTTTAGGGGATCTCGGGCAACTAAAGCGGGAACATCACAACACTGGGCAGCATCTATCTCAAACCACCAAAAACTGGGGGCCCTGTGGCGCAATGGCAGCGCACCCCTTTACGCATTCTGCGTCGGGAGGTAGAGGCAGGCCTTGGCTATATTCCGTCGTGGTGATTTCAAGCATCACCCTTTAAGGTGGGTTTGCCGCAAGGACTTAGTAGGGAGATGGAGCCCCGTCTTGGGGCCAGTTGCCTTCGAGGCAGTGGCAAGCGGTTCGCCTGAAGCCGTGTCCCGCTGGCGAGCATCGCATCAACTACACAGGCGAACCGAGCACCAGAGACCCATCCACAGGGAAGTGGTTCGTGTTGATTTGAAGGTTTTCTGATGGGTGAAAGTGATGCAAAAAGTGTGCTGTTCTTTTGGTGAACCTCCATCATGATTTGTTAGTGGCAGGACACAAAAAGTGAGCCTCACTTGTTTGGTGAACCTCCATGATAATTTGATTTGTCAGTGTTGGACACAAAAAGAAAGCCTCACTTGCTTGTCGTTGATTGGTGAACCTCCATGATGATTTGACTAACTTAAGGTACCAACCGCGAAAGTTGTGCGTGTAAGGGACTTGTAGGTGCCCGGCCTTGGATAAGCTCAGGAGGCTTTTGGTTCGGCCAATTTCCTTCCGACGTTGGCTGGCGGTGCGTAGACTCGGGAGCAGGGAGGGGCAGTCTCTTTCCCTGTGTAGAGTTGTTCTTCGTGCAGAATCCTTAGGGCTATACTCCTAGAGGGGGGCACTACTGTAGAGGGGGCCAGTCACCTTTTTCCAATCCAGACAGGTACAAGGAGATATTGTCGTTTCGGGGGTGTGCCAAAGTACAAACCACGGGAACACTCAGATCGATTCTTTCTTGCTCGCTGGGCTCACAGGCCATGGTTCACGAAGCAATTTGGCTGTGGTTGTCAAAACCGTTTTGGAATCCCATTTTGGAGTAGCACCACCCATTTTAGTCTATTTTGGTGGGGATTGGGATGTTCACTGGGGGTACGGGATTTTGACCCAAGCCCATTTATTAAGGAACTTTCATGGCTAGTTCAAGAGCTCACCGGGTGAAACAATCATAGCCAGGTTGCATGTGCCGTTGGCCTAGTGCTGAATCAATGGAAGAAAATGAGATGCATCAAAAATGACCACATATCGAGAAAGGTTTGCAAATCGCAGTGGAAACTGAGCCCTTTCTGAAAGTGTGTATACTTACCCTGTTGGTCTTGAAGGACATGTGGTCACTCCATATTTTGTTGGACCGCGAAAAACGAGGGGAACTACCCGCCTCCAATGATTTAATGACTTTCTCCAAATCGCTCACACAAAAATGTGTAGTTTTGGGTTATCGCCTTGCCTTGGTTG
>CAUJNA010002569.1:835000-840000 GCA_963377175.1 Effrenium voratum
GATTTGGGAGGGTGTTCCCATCAAGTGATCTTGGTGTGATCAATAGCAACCAGATTCTGGGGGACCTGCATACGCTATATAGGCAGGTTGTCCCTAAGCGTGGCAAGTTCCACCGTTTGCTCAGTCCAATTTAAGACCTCCCAGAGACATGGGCAGTACTTTGACTCGGCCAGTGTTCGTGCTTCGAGGAGTCACTTGGGGTGAAAACACAGCGCTTTGTTGTCCCTTTATTTGGCTGTGGCTCAAAAAACCGGTACCCAAATGGCTTGCCCTGGGTAAGTGGAAACATGGACCAAAACCTGCGGTTTGCCCCAGCGATCGTTTCATTTTGAGCCACATCCATTTCTTCTACCCGGAGCCACTTTTCGACGTGACGGGCTCCCGGCCGGGAACGTTTTCATGAAAAGGCGGCAGGTGATTTGCCGTGAGACCAGTACACAAGGCCTGCGGGAAGCGTCTAATTTGTAAGAGCTTTTTTAGGGTCACCAAAGAGATGATTTTTCGTCTCGCAAACGAAGAACCACATGGGCACTGCCCATGTTTGACCTTTCACTGGACACAACTCCAAATAGGAACCAAGCGTTTATAAGTACTAGTTGTCCCAAAAGGAAGAAAGACTCCGTGCAAGCCAACATGGAACCCAAAAAGGGCGTCCCCCAAAAGCAGATTCCCCTGCATGTTGTGTTTTTGGGGGATCTGCAGAGTCGTCTTTGACATCCAACTGCATGTCGCGAATGGAGCCTTTTGCCAGGATCAAGTTCTGGCACTGCTTCCCTGACAATGCGTGCTTGCAAGGCAGAGCAGGGGCTGGGGCTGGGGGGCCGGCGGGTGGGGGGGTCAAAGGATTTGATCGCACAGGCAGAAAAGCGATTCCTGGGTTCCATATTGATGATTTGGACCCTTTGCGGGGGGCTTTGCGGAGAAAAACAAATGACACAAGGGGTCCAACTGGCAGGATGAAGATCATGTTTGAACAAGTTGGCCCATGCACGTCTTTCCTGTAGATGGAATTTACTGCGCTGCAACATCTCCCCCAGTCGTTCAATGGATCCACCCTCTGATACCTTTCTGTTTGGTGGAGGTTTCATTTTGCGGCATGCCCCAGACACCTGCGTTTCAATCGTTGGGGCGCCACAAGTCAAAGGGTTCCATTTTTCTACCAGGGCCTTGCCAAACAGGAATCATGCCTGGTTTGACTGGAGCAAGTCTCGCATGCAGTCACACTATTCAACAGTCTATGGTCCGCATGTTTGGGAGAGACCAGGGGGGACGAGCTCAAAATTCCACACAAAAGTCGAGGACTCGCCAATTGTCCCACGTCCTTGCCGGAGACCACATCACAGCTGGTTGCATGTCTTTTTGTCAGAGCCCACCTGGAAGAAAAGCCACTTCTCGACCCCTTGCACGTCAGCAGCAAGTGCATGTGGATTGTGTCTAAATCGCGAACAAATCAATACCATCCCCAAAGTGAAGAACGTGGGGTGCTCCAAAAAGGAGACTTGATGATAATTCACTTTCCGTTCAACTGTCAGGGTTTCGGAATCGGGTTTAAACAGCTCCCCCACAGGCCTCCAGACTTCCCAACCCAAAACATTCGTCCATGCTAGGTTTTGAGAGCTCAAGACCTGGGTTTCCTCACCACAAAACAAGGAGCAAGAGTGGAAACATGATTTGGTTTCCTTTGGTTTCTCTTTTCCGGCCACCTATGTAGTCTTTGAAGCCCTGGTATGCCCCAACGCCACACCTGTCCCCAGCCTGGAGAGAGTAAAAAACAGCTTCATGGTATGGGTGAGTCTTTTTTGAGCCGCGGTGCCCTGTTGTTTGTTTGTGTGAGTGTGTGGTTGAACGTTTTCCATGGAAAACCAAAAAGAACACAACCATTTGGGAGGGTCCCCTAGAAAGACATATTTTACATAGATACATATAGTATACATACAGCCCATTTACAGCATCCATTCCCATGTTATTGGAGATTTCAACGATGTGTTCCGGGGTAGTTTGTGACAGAATTGCGAAAAAAGAATCAGGTCGGTTGTTATGATACCCTCAATATGGAAGTGCACCACTTGTTTTCCAAGCGGAAAAGAGGTTTCCAGCGCGGTTTGCGCGCTTCCATGTTTCAGGTAGCTCCTGAATTGGTGGTTTGGATATGGATTAAGGGTAAATTTGAACTTTCTAACCTCACCAATCCAACGCCCCAGCTGGTGGCGAGTAGTGCAACATCGCATGGAAACTTTGGCTTTGCCGACCAGACTTGGACGGGTTGGTTCCTGATTTTCTCTCCAGATCTTTGAGGAGAGCGGAAGGCCCGACTGAAAAAGCGCCAAAAGGCAGGCGAGCCCAAAACAACACACCCCGCAGTGGCCGAAAGGGAAGCGGCAATGGGAAAAGCGCATCATCACTCCGCGCCAGGGAGCGTGCAAGGCTCGGAGTCGGAGGGGGGTCGAAGCGACTCGCCGGTTCTCCGTCCTTTCCCAGCTGGGGTCGCCGTCGCTTTTGAAGCAAACAGCAAAACGGAGTCAAGCACGCGTCCCTGTTTGACTGGGACTCCAACTCAACATGTCCCCTTGAAGGGTTTCACAAACCACTATATCAAACAAAAGCAGCCACAGCACAGACCTCCGGGTGACTTTTTTTGAGGGTGTGCTCCGTATTTGGAGACTTCCAACTTGGAGACACACCACTGGTTCCCGGATCAAATTTCCCACGGCCGTGTGGATGTGACGGGGAGATCCCGCAGGTTTCCACACGTCCAGTGTGCTGCGTTCCAAAGAAGACAAAGCCTTCAAGACTGTTTCCACTCCTCTTCAAATTGTTGAAACATGTTTTTCATTCGGGCGGGAAAGATCCCTTTGGCCTTACCAAAGCCACAAAGGCCGAGAAGTCACACAGCCGAGACTGCTACGAGGTGTCTTCAAACAGAAATCAATCCAACTTGTGGCTGAGGGGATTCAACCATCCCGGGGTGACCTCTGGAATTCCATTTATGGTTCCATTTTCCCTTTTTGGGGAAGACGAGAGAAATGGAATTAGGGCCCCCACCCCCCCTCCCCCTGAAGATAGGGGGGATTTCGACCTTGAAACCTTGAAGTGTTGACCAATCCGAGGGCCTGGGGGTTTCCTCCGCCGGCCGAGGGCGTGGCTGTCCGTTTTCTTTTGGGGGACGGTTCATGGCAGGGACAAGGCCGGAGGCCATGGACGCGATTGAAGCCGGTGAAGCATGTCAAAAGCATGGCTGCGGCTGCCTCAATTCAAAGATGGTGGAGAAATCCCATCAGCAAAAGGGGGTCCGCCGTTCAGCGTCCATATAACGTACTGGTCTACTTACACTTACCCCCCCTCCATTGATTTCCTTGGGCGTCCAATAGGTTTGGTTTCCCTTTACCACCTGCCCTTAAACAAGAACGACCCGCAAACCTCTGGCATTTGTACCATCTACAAACAATGACCCCCCAAAACCCCCGGTTGTTTTTTTTGGCCCTGCGCCTTTTTTCCCGCGCGCAACGACCGCAGAGCCCAACCTCTGCGCCGCGGGCCGCAACGTGGACGCGATACGCTGCGGGCAGTGCGCGGCCCACGCTTGGGCAGACGCCAGCAACTCGATGGATCTCGAGCCGAAAGCCGAGCGCGGGGGGGGGGGGCGTGTGGGGCGGGCGAGTGGGGACGTCTGCCACTAGAAGATGGGTGACCCGAAAGCATGAGCAGCGGCGGCAAGTTCTCCTAGCAAGTTGCTGTAAGCAAGTTGCTCTGGGCAAGTTGTTGGCGCGAGTTCTTCTGAGCAAGTCCTCCAAGCAAGTTCTTTGCGCAAGTTGCTCTGAGCAAGTTGTTGGCGCGAGTTCTTCTGAGCAAGTCCTCCAAGCATGTTCTTTGTGCAAGTTTCCCTGAGCAAGTTGTAGGCGCGAGTTCTTCTGAGCAAGTCCTCCAAGCAAGTTCTTTGTGCAAGTTGCTCTCAGCAAGTTGTTGGCGCGAGTTCTTCTGAGCAAGTCCTCCAAGCAAGTTGCTGTGAGCAAAGTTGCTCTGGGCAAGTTGTTGGCACGAGTTCTTCTGAGCAAGTCCTCCAAGCAAGTTCTTTGTGCAAGTTTCTCTCAGCAAGTTGTTGGCGCTTCTGAGCAAGTCCTCCAAGCAAGTTCTTTGAGCTCTCAGCAAGTTGTTGGCGCGAGTCTTCTGAGCAAGTCCTCCAAGTTCTTTGTGCAAGTTGCTCTCAGCAAGTTGTTGGCGCGAGTTCTTCTGAGCAAGTCCTCCAAGCAAGTTGCTGTGAGCAAAGTTGCTCTGGGCAAGTTGTTGGCACGAGTTCTTCTGAGCAAGTCCTCCAAGCAAGTTCTTTGTGCAAGTTTCTCTCAGCAAGTTGTTGGCGCGAGTTCTTCTGAGCAAGTCCTCCAAGCAAGTTCTTTGTGCAAGTTGCTCTCAGCAAGTTGTTGGCGCGAGTTCTTCTGAGCAAGTCCTCCAAGCAAGTTCTTTGTGCAAGCTCTGAGCAAGTTGCCTTCTGAGCAAGTCCTCCAAGCAGTTCTTTGTGCTTCTTTGAGCAGCGTTCAGTTCTTTTCTTCTGAGCAAGTCCTCCAAGCAAGTTCTTTGTGCAAGTTGCTCTTGAGTTCAGCAAGTCCTCCAAGCAAGTACTTTGTGCAAGTTTCTCTGAGCAAGTTGTAGGCGCGAGTTCTTCTGAGCAAGTCCTCCAAGCAAGTTCTTTGTGCAAGTTGCTCTGAGCAAGTTGTAGGCGCGAGTTCTTCTGAGCAAGTCCTCCAAGCAAGTTCTTTGCGCAAGTTGCTCTGAGCAAGTTGTAGGCGCGAGTTCTTCTGAGCAAGTCCTCCAAGCAAGTTCTTTGTGCAAGTTGCTCTCAGCAAGTTGTAGGCGCGAGTTCTTCTGAGCAAGTCCTCCAAGCAAGTTCTTTGTGCAAGTTGCTCTGAGCAAGTTGTAGGCGCGAGTTCTTCTGAGCAAGTCCTCCAAGCAAGTTCTTTGCGCAAGTTGCTCTGAGCAAGTTGTTGGCGCGAGTTCTTCTGAGCAAG
>CAUJNA010002569.1:845000-870741 GCA_963377175.1 Effrenium voratum
ATCAGTTTTGACAGCTACCCTGAATGTGAAAGAATTAATTAGTCACTCCCCGAGTTCTTGCACTTTAAACTTTTTGGGAAGACCATGTGCAGTGGACTTTTTCTGGGGAAGTCACCGTGCAAATTAGTCACCAAAGTCTCCAATGCCTTTTAAGTTCTTTGCCGGTCCCAAAAGTAGAAAGAAACCTGGACCTTCCACCCAGAACGCTTCGCAAAAGAAACCGCTGGGCTTGAGTCTAGATCGTGCCCACGCAGCAAAGTACGTTGAGAGGGCCGGCAAAGTGCGCAGCTTTGTGTCTTGTTGATTCACGCCGCAGCTTTGCAAACCTGCAAACCTGCCAGCTAGGGAAAGCAAGCGGAGTTCGGTCAATAAACGGAGTGGTTGACGAAACAGCCCTGCACATGTTGGAAGACCCAGGTATGCATTCCCATGGATTGCCTGGATCTTTCCCTAACGGAGTCTCCCCAAGACCGGGGGAAAAAGTAAAAATAAAAAAGATAAAATAACAAAATAATAGCTATTGACTTTAAGAAACAAAAACAAAGGGTCCGACGCGGCTGAGACACCAGCGACATGAGCCGCACCAAGAAGGAGAAGCGACTACTCAGGCACAAGCACTCCAGCTGGATAGGCGGGATCTTCCTCTGGACGCGGCCGGCGGTTTTTGGAGCAAGGTCCTTACTTCCTCAGAATTTGTTCCCCTTCTTATTTGTTTCATGCTTTTGCTTTTTTGGGGCCCTTTGTGTTGCACCAACCAGGCAAAATATACATAAACATATATAGCTTTTTTGCTGGGGTCCTAATTCCAGCCAAGCTTAGTCTTTGAACTTCGATTTAGTTTAGGAACTTGGTAGACACAAACTTGTTCGTTGACTTCACGCTGCGTCATCGCAGTGACGCGTGGAGTGGGTTGTCCAACATTGTGGTGCAATGTTTGGGGTGGTGGCGTGGGGGAGGGAACTATGACGGCCTCGAGAGAGAGGCGAAGCAGGGAAGCAGGTTTGTGTGGCAAAGCGCCCTCGAGTCACTTGTGCAAGCTGGTTCTTTTCCTCAGTTGCTTAGCGGCACAACTGGTTTTGGTGGTCCATGTGGGGTAGGTAGGGCCTTGGTCGGTTTCCTTTCCTTTTCTTAATAACCCAGAGGGTCCAAGTACCTTGGGTAACCATCCAGGGGTTCCCCCTCCAGACCCCGCACGAGTCGTCTCCCACAGCCAGGCCGCTTGGGAGAGCTGGACCACGGCGAGTTCCGCATGCTGATCATTTGCGTGACCTCTTTGCAGACGCCCGGGCCTCGGGCGCAGCCTTTCCGTTTTTGGGTTTGTGGGGGGCTGGGGTGGGTGACAGGTGGGGGGGGGGGTTTTGGTTCAGTGGCTGTGGGCTGGGGGGTGGAATTGGTGGAATTGGTGGGGGGATGTGGCTCAAAGCAATGGAAAGATTGCACCTTGGGAAAGGGCAACCAAGGACAAAAACTTGCGGTTTGCCCTTGGCTCCTTCATCTTGAGCCACACCCAAGTGTATCCTTGTGGAGTTGTGGGGTTGGTATTGGAGAGCGCGCGAATGTGTCCTGCGTTTCCAACGCAACCAAAAAACAGACATGTTGAAGACTGTGAAAAGTGACCCTCACATCTCCTTCTAATTCCCGAGGCCCCCATTGATTCCGATTTTCAAAACTAAACGCACTAGAACAAGTAGAAACACTTGAGTTGGAGCCCTCAAATTGCTGTGGTTTCATATCAGAACACTAGAACGTTGGTAAGAAGAAGGTGTCCTACTGTTTCGAATTCAGCTCGGAAAAAAATGGAAGCTTCGCAAAGCAAAAGGCATGAAAGAAAGCATGTCCCAAAATTCCGAGACATGTCTTTGGGAAGTCTACCAGTATGTTTCCCAAAATCTTGTAGCAGGTATATTCAAAGGAAGAAAAGGAAGAAAGCTAGAACGAAAGAAAGAAATAAATAAATAAAGACAGGTTGAACCACAGAAAGAAAGAATAAACATGAAAGAACAGAAAGAAAGAACGAAAGAAAGAAAGGAAATAAAGAAACAAAGAAGCAAAGAAGCAAAGAAGCAAAGAAACGAAGAAACAAAGAAAGAAAGCAAGAAAGCAAAAAAGATGGAAAGATGGAAATATGGAGAGAAAAGAAAAGTGAAACAAAAAGAAGGAAGCAAAGAAGAAAAGAAAAGCGAAAGCCGAAACAAAAGAAGCACATAACTATAGTTGTTTGGTTTAGAACCTTCCGACCACCGGCTTCGCCAGCTCTATGTTTGGTCGGAAGTGTGAGGGTATGTTTCTCTAGTTGGTGTGTGTTTGTCTAGTTTGACTAGAACAAGTCGAAACATTAGGGGCCCATTGTGAGTAACGCTTCTGTGCGTAAGTTATTTACCAAGTCAGAACAAGGTCCAGGATTTTTCCGACAAAGGGTCTGGGACTGCGGGAAGGTTATGAAAACAGGAGCAAAAAGGAAGACGGTTCTCGCTATATTGTAGTCTTCCCGTAGCTCAGGAATTCGAACAATTTGAAGGCTGGGCCACTTGTTTGTCCTTTAGAACCATACTTCGAAGAATCAAGTGATGTTAAGTGGGTGAGCAAAGGTATCCTGAGGTCACCGCTAAAAAGTCCACAGATGCTACCGGTCTCAGTTTGGTTCTATTTATCCAGTGCTGCCTTTTCTTTCAAGCGCACCCACTTGTCATGTTCCCTTCGGTTGTCAAGGGAAGCTATTTGGTAGGTTTCTTGCTTTCGAGGGCACCTTGAGCAAATGAAGGCATGGTTTCTTTGTGCGCGTGTGCAGGGCCACGGTACAAATAGCATTGTGACTCTGTCTGATTGTGCGGTCGCATGATGTGGGTGTCTTGGTTCTTGGTCTATTTCTTGTTTGCTGTCGGTGAATGGATAGAAAACCAGATGTGTTTCTTTTGAAACTGGATATTGAACATGCATTGAACGTTGTGTTGCTTGTCCCGGGAAAAGAACTCAAGGTGTATTTGAACGCCATCCAAAAGGGCTCCCCTGCTTCACCGTTCTTGGCGTTTTGGTTTGGTTCGTGCAAAGGACAAGGTTATTTTCTGCTACTAAGCCAAGTGCTGTTTTACAGATAAAGACCTGTATGCGGTGGGGGACGGCGACAGCGAGGTAAGAGCGCAACTTTGAAAGCTTCTGCCCGGCATTTCAGAGATTCCGGGCCCGTTTGTCTGAGTTGTTCAGACACAAACTTTGTTACGCAAATGTTCAAACTAGTCGAGACTTGATGGTTGCTGGTTTTCGCTCAGTCGTGCCTGGGTTCAAGATCCAAGGCACTTTTGATATCCCAATAGCTGTTGAACCAACCGGTTGCACACCCTGTTATGCCAAACAGAAGGGCCTAGTAGCTCACCTTTGTGGCAGCTCCACCGGGCAGGTATATAAGACAATGGACTCAGCAGCAAAGCCCTTGCAACTTGCGGGGCTGCTGTTTGACCACCTTGTGAAATACGGGCGATTCATTCAATCCAAAAGTTTACCAGATGTAGCATGACCAGCTTGATCCACACGGGGTCTGATCGGGATCAATTTGTGCAAAGGGAGGCCTCTTCATCAGCAAGCAAAAACAATCAAAGGGTCACCAGTGCGGGTCTTGTTGAACCTTTCTTTTTTCGTCCCAACCTGTGTTTGACCCTTTCGCGGTAAAATGAAGTTCCACAAACAAATGGCAGGGGGAATTATGGTAAGTGGGGCCCCACTTACCGAAATCCCCCGCCGGACGGAAATCCCCCGCTTTTGTGTCGTTTGCTCGAATTTGGGGTTGGATCAACGAGTGGGTGCCCGTCCCCCTTTGAGGCTGTGGCTCGTGTCGCTGATGCCCTTGCCATTTACACGCACCTCGGAAGCGTATATGCCCTGTGTCCAGAATGTCTCTGTTGTTTTTGTGTGATTGTCAACTACCGTCAGAAACAACAGGGCTGGTCCGAGCCTCCTAAAGGCCGCCAAACCACTATTGTTCAAACCGGCTTCTTGAGGATTCCGTTGATTTCACGGCGCTTGGCCTGGTGGTTTTTTGTTCTTCTTCGCTTGCGCTTTGCGCCTTAGCTCGTGGGCTCCCGTCCATTTTCCCGGACCTGTGCCGTTTAGTTGCTTTACGTGGTACGAATGGTCAAGCTCTTAATGGTTTTGGACAATGCAAAGGTTCCTATTGGGCCTGCAGACCAGGCGTCCGCGACACCATGTGCAAGTGTTATTGTCCTCAAGATTGCAAATGGTTCACCTTTCCAGCTTTTGTGCAGAGAGGAAAGAAACCTTGGACATGAACATGGGTCTATCATGGGAACCTTCTGGTGCTTTCACTTGAGTATACCGTTTGAAACCCTACCCTGGTGGGTGTTCATGGCGCCACCTTCCCACAGAGGTCGTCAACCCACATCTCTTTAATTTCAGGCTGTGTCCTCTTGGTTTCTGGATGGTTTCCCGTTTTCCTTTTGTGTCTCCGTTCTCTTGCTGGGGCTCAGGGAATGCGGGAATGAACCCAGGGGTCCCCGTAAAGGAAACCACAGGGGATGGTTTAATGCTGACCCCCTATTAATCAACCCCTGTTCATTAATATGGGGGGGTTCCCCTCCGAAACTGATAAATCCCCACTAAAACCAGGGAGAAGCACCCCCCTATTCATACACAAAGGTTGATTAATAGATTTTAATAGGGGTTTCCATTATAGCATTCATTCCATTTCTCATTCCCCGCCTATCGCACCCGCTGTCGCAGGCTTCAGCGAACTTTGGCTGTGGGGTCTAGGCCAGGGGAGTGCTGCGGTTGCTTCATGGGACGAGCACTTTGAGTGTCCACAAAGACCAAGACGTACCGAATGTCTACCTTGTCTTGAAAAACGATGTTTTTGTTGAGCCTGGCTAGCTCCGCATGTGTTCGTTTTATATTTGGAGGCTCGTTTCAGTTGAAAGCGGGGCCCGATGCTTTTCCGTTAGAGACAGGAAGCCCATGGCTAATGGGAGGTTGTTTTTCCTTGGCAAGTTTAGAGTTGTGGTGTCACTATCAGTCCCTGCTTTATTTGGAACATATGTTGGCCGTGCTTGCCTTCCACGAGGGTTAGTGACCCACTTGTTTGGTGGAAACCTCAGAATCCCTGATGGTCTGCTTTTTTTGGGGGAGACCAAGAATCCCCAACAGCATGCGGTGCTCTTTTTAGTGCTCGCACCACCCCGCAGCCCTCGCGGAACCTCGTGGAACCCTCTGGTGGAACCTTACCTCAGGGCGTCCCCGGACCACTCCGGAGCCTATCTGGGCTGAAACCCCAAAACTTTCAGCTGTTGGGGGACAAAACACCTGACTTAGACAACCCCGCAAAACAGTCAAAACGAAGATCCTAGCGATAAATTGGTGGCTTCCCTTTGCATTAGAGATTCCTCACAAATCCCCTGCAATCTTTCCTAGGGATTGCAGTGCGAGGCTTCCAAGGAGTAGAAAGGGAAGTGTGTTTTTCTTTTTCGGGGAACAGCTCGGTGAAGCGCTCAGATATAATTCAGCGGGTTGTCCTTGTGGGTTCTTTGCAGGGTGGAATTCAAAAGTGGAAATTCAAGAAGCCAACTTTTTCTGGGCCACCTTCTTGCGAGCAACCCTTGATTGCCATCAGCATTTCGGCTGGCTGATGAGCAACCATAAATCACGGAGTCGGGAACGGCCCACCTAGACCCTTCCTCCTTGTCCTCGCCCTCATGGTGGTTTCCCTATCAGGATCTTACTCCAGGAGTTTGTAGCGTACCCATCCGTGGTTTTGATCATACGCTGCAGAACAGCATGGACCGCACAGAACCATCATGCTTGGAGGAGTCTCCTGGGGGGACCCCGCAGAAAACGTAGGTTCCGGGTTGGGCGGCTTTTGATTCGGATCAGATCTCCCCAAAGAAACACCCAAGGCTTGGACCCAAGGCTTGTCATTTACAAGAACGGGTGTTTGTACCGGCAACCGTATCCCTGGCCCCAAACCCCAAGCAAGGCCGATCCGATTCGCCGAGGTGACGTTTTGGTTTGGATTGAGGATTTGTTCCGTTGGTTTTTCGAGCAATGGACAATGCCTATCCTAGCCGCAATTGGCCTCGGCAACTCAGCCCTCTGCCCATTTTCCAGGTTTCTCTGCTTGGGACTTTTCCATCTTCCGGCCCCAGTGCGGCTTCAAGACGCTCGGAAAAACAGCGGCAAGCTCACTTCGGAGTTATGTAGACGTGTTAGTTTGACTGTCATACGTCATACCAGTAAAATACAAGTTATATATATATATATGGGGGCCGTCCGTAATTGCGTGTCTAAAACTTATGAACAGAGGTAACTTGTTGAGTCGCGCGATTGGGAAAACTCGAGCCGCGGTTGGCCGGCGATTGGAGCGCGAAAGGGAAACGAATTCATCATGAATTTGGAAGTTGCCTTGCATCTACTACTACTACTACTACTACTACTACTACTACTACTACTACTACTACTACTACTACTACTACTAACTGCTACTACTACTACTACTACTAACTGCTACTACTACTACTACTAACTGCTACTACTACTACTAACTGCTACTACCACAACAACTACTACTACTACTAGTACTACTACTAACTGCTACTACCACAACTACTACTACTACGACTGCTACTACTAGCGCAACTACTAGTCCTGCTACTACTACTACTACTACTACTACTACTACTACTACTGATACTACTATTCTTATTAGTTCCATTACTACTGCTACCTGCTACTGCTACCACTACTACCACCACTACTGGTACTACTTTTACTACTATCACGACTACCGCCAGTCGTTTAGTATAATAGTTTAAATTGCCAGGAATCCTACCAGCATGTCTGGTTTTGCTAGTACTTTCATTATTGCCACGAATTTGTGGTAATGACTTAGTAAGCATTCTGTTGTGGTACGCCAAGTAGCATGCAAAACACACACGCGAGTGCGGACCGCTCGCGCGCGGAACCCGAGCGCGCGGAACCCATAGGCGCGGAACCCGCGCGGGCGGAACCCGCGCGCGCGGAACCCGCTGGCGCTTTAGGGTTGATCGATTGTTTTGCTCACCCTAGGGCCTTCGGGAACCGGTCTGAAACAGGTCTGAAACAGGTCTGAACATCCTTTCTGAAACATCCCGACGCATGTCGCTGATTTTGACTGGCAGGCTTGCCCGAAAGTTCCCTCTAGAACCCTGGATGTTGACTTTGTCTGGCAGGCCCAGACAGTGCTTTCCAAGTCTGATTGCTAGCAAGGGCTACATGGAAGCTGCAAACCGAAGTTTCGCCGGCGAATTCCGCGATTGGACTGCGATTGGACGAATTCCGCCAGTGAGCCCCTGCCCATCCGGGCTTTGCCGCTTCCTTCTTGTCACTTCTTTCTTGTTCCGGTGAAAGGTTGACTTGTTGGTGACCGCCCCCGAGGACAGCGAGCCACGACTCTGAAGCAGGCTTATGGTGGCCAACAAGTTGCTGAGGCGGAGGGAAAAATGGAGCCACATGAAAGACTTTGCTGCAGACAATGAGTTCCTCGAGCAGCACTTCTACCACATCAGATTCTGTGGACTCATCGGATCGAGCAAGTTGCAGCGGCGAGAAGCGAAAAAGAAGGCGGCTATGCCCAATGTTGCTACGCGATTGGGAACTGTGGGACCGCGATTGGACCGCGGTTGGCCGGCGATTGGGAGGTTCCCAGGCAAAGTAATTTTTGTACAACCCCCATATACACATACGGGAGTCGTTCTAAAGGTCTTTGTAAGGATCTTCATATGCGGCGACCATCGGTGTTGGTTGAGAAATCTTCGCGAGAGATTCGCCATAGAGTTGCCAAAGCAACACTTTTTTGAAAGTTGTGCGTAACTGTATCTTGTAAATCAGTGAGGCATGAAAGCAGTGTGCGTGTGTGTGTGTGTGTGGTCTGTAGACCTTCCTTCTATAGCTGAATGAAACCCTGTGTTGCTTGTGGCTTGCTCGTTTAGGTTTTAGGTGATAAAGCCCGGTGAGGCTACAGTTTGTGTGTGTGGGTGTGTTGTTGTGTTGGTGTGAGTGGGTGTGAGTGGGTGTGAGTGGGTGTGAGTGGGTGTGAGTGGGTGTGTGTGTGTGGATGTGTGGGTGGGTGTGGGTAGGGGAGGGGGTGTGGGTGGGGAGGTGGGTGGGTGTGTGTGTGTGTGTTTTTGCGTCTGTGTCTGTGTCTTGTCTGTTTCTGTGTGTCTGTCTCTAGGAACACAAAGATTGACACAGAGAGAGAGAGAGAGAGACAGAGAGAGAGAAACACGAGAGAGACGAAGAGGTGAGTGTCTGTGTGTGTCTCTGTCTCTCTCTGTGTCTCTCTTTGTGTCTCTCTTTGTGTCTCTCTCTCTCTCTCTCTCTCTCTGTGTCTCTCTCTCTCTCACTCTCTGTGTCTCTCTCTGCGTCTCTCTGCGAGTCTCTCTGTGTGTGTGTGATTACTCGCTGTGTGCCTCTTTGCGTGTCTCTCTGCGTGTTTCTCTGTGTCTCTCTGTGTCTCTCTCTCTCTCTCTCTCTCTGTGCCTCTCTCTGTGTCTGAAGATGGCGTTTCCGGGAACAAGGAATTTCAGAGAACTGTCTAGCCATCATTTATATATATATGCATATGTATATACACGTATACACCACTTATGTTCCAGGAAATCAGACCCAGAAGCATCCCGAGTGGCATCGCCTGAAATCTATTCCCTCAGGCTGTCCACCCCAGAAACCTGCCCCAGCCCCAAAACCACAGATGCGGCTATGAGGTGGTAGTCCAATCATAAATCGGCAAGTATTGAAAGGGGGCTCACTTCCCTGTCAATCTTTGCCCCCAAAAATTTAACCCCCCCCCCCCCCCAATCCCAAAAAAACAGGCCTCGGAGGGTGTTTACTATTGTCCAGAATGTGTGCAAATTGGAAAGGAGACCCTAACAATAAGAACCTCTCACGCAAGGCACCCCTTTGAATTGAAAGAAAAGAACTCAGAATACAACTTCTGAGGTAGACCTGGAGAGGACACCTGATGGAGACCCTAGAAAAAAGAATGCTCACACATTGCTTGGGTGTCCTCTCAAAAGCACTTCTGGGGAGCTTGCCGGAGTTCATCTGGTTTCTTGAGAGTTTAGTGATGGTTTAGTAATTAGATAACTTAACATGAGCATTGGAAATTTGTGGGGTCCACTCCACTGGAGGGTGTTTTGTTCTTGGTATGTTTATTAATGGAGAAAGAAGTGTTTAAACATATAGATGCAAATGCATGCAAGCGGCGTGTTTCCACGTTTCCAACCCGCTGCCTTTGCGCCGGGCAGGGAGGTAAGCGCGTTTTCAGACTGCGTTCTTTCAAGAAGCCATGGACGCACTGTGCTTCAGCACTTCAGTATCAACCCCCAGGCTTGTTGTACTCCCCCCGCGGAGCACGTGTCCGGAATGTGCCGAGACATATATATGTATATATATATATATGTATATACACATATATACATATATACATCAGATATATGAAATGATTGTATGATCAGAACTTGAGTGACTTGTTTTCATTTGGAGCCATTTTGGGTGATTATTTGTTGACAGGGTACATGGCAACCTCACTTACCAGCTTCGTTTTGGAAGTTCACGGTGGTGTTTTTTTTCCAAAAGTCCGGTTGCCTTTTCTATCCAATCCAGCCAGGAAGGGAGGCGATTCCGAAATGGTGAGTGGCCAAATGTACATGAGTTCTCTGGAATACTGGACGTGAACAACTGGGTCCAGGTTTCTCAGTTTCTCAACCCTGTCACCCCAATCGATTCGTGTAGATCCCGAGAGCCGAGAGCTGGGATTGATGGTCTTACGTGACCGGCCGGGATTTAAAGAACGCCCGGGAACAAACATTGAGCCCCAAAAACGGACAGTCCTGTCTTTATGATTTCCCCCCCAAGATGCTGAGGGTGAACCATGGAACTGTGAGGATGTCCTACCTGACGAAGTGGCTGACGCAGTGGTCGGTGTTCTTCATCATGATGGCCTGGCTCCCAATGCGGCAAAGCATGCGGAAGTGGGCCAGTATATCAGGGCTCCTTAAAAGATCTCCATGTTGCCCCCTTTTGAAACATGTGGCTTTTTCAACACCAAAACAAACGGAAATCACAATTTACAAGGCAATGTTTAGGTGTATACTGTAAGGATCCCTGTATATGATGCTTTGTTTAGTTCAAGCTTGTGTGTCTTGTTTTCCTTTGTGCAGTTCTGCAGTTTGTGCTGTTTCTTGTTCAATTCAATGGTAGTTTTCAAACTGCTTAAGCTAGGATGCATGCAGCTGGTGCAGCTATGGGCCGCTATGGGTGCCGCAACCTTTGGAATTTGTCGACGTCACCCTGCCCACCCCCTTTCCCCTTTCGGCGTGGCAAGTGACATTATTGTTTGGGATTGAACAGGGCTCCTTACAAGATACATGTTGCAACCACTTGAAACATGTTGCTTTTTCAACACCAAAATAAAGGGACACCACCATTTACAAAGCAATGTTCAGGTGGTTTTCATGTAAGGATCCCTGTTGAAAGGTACAAGGGCCCACCGAAAGTACCCACACGACAGCTGTGAGTTTGAGCCAAGCACGTTTTCCGGGTAGGACAATGAAGCGCCATAGGCTTGGAGCGGCTCTTTGGAGCCCTATGCGTTTTTTTTCTAGGATTTCTCCTCCAAAAGGGTGTCCCTGTTCCAGAATGCTGTCATGGTACCAAACAACCCCCCCTTTCCCGTTGGATGCTCTTAGCGAAGCATTAGGAAGAGATTGTTCCCCCAAACAAACCTTCCTGAGTCCTTTTCGGGGGACAAATCACATGACACCGCTTCCCTTCCTTTCCGTGTCCCAATTGGTTTTCGTCTGAATTTGGCAAAAAGACCAGTGATTGCACTCCCGCCCCGCAAACAAAGCTGACTGGAGGCCGACTTCATTTGCCTCTTAACCGAGTGCTAAAACGTCCATATGCGCTCATCCTTTCCCCAATCCAGCGCGAAGGGACCAACCATTGTAGACAACCCCTATTTGGAGAAGCCCCGATGTGAACGGGAGGGAGGGTAAGTCGCAAGTTGGCCATGGCTCAGTTCCTGCTGGTCCTCAGCATCTGGCTGTACTGCCATTTCCACAAGCGCCTCTGCGAACACGGTTTTCCTTTTCTGTGTGTGTGTGTGCGTGTGTGGGTGTGCGGGTGTGCGTGTGCGTGCGCGTGCGCGTGCGCGCACGTTTTCTCGTTCGTGCGTGCATGCGTGCGTGCGTGGTGGGTGTGTGGGTGTGTGGGTGTGTGGGTGTGTGGGTGTGTGGGTGAGTGGGTGTGTGCGCGAGCATGCGTTTGTTTGAGGGTACCCTGGATTTTAAAGGGGAGCACAAACAGGTGGACGCACACTCAAAGTTGGACACGGGACCATTCTTGTAGGTTTGAACCGGGGCTGTTTTACGGCCATCGGCCTAAGCTTCCAAATCAGTTTCCCTCCAATTGGTTTGGATTTGTGGGATGGCTTCCCATTTACCCCCTACAAAGGTTTCTAGCTGATCTGCCCCAGCCCTACGTCCTTTCGGGCCGCCTTTCTTCGCTTGTGTCAGTCGGGGCTGTGGCACAATTGCAGCGCGCCTTGCAAATTCGGTTGCGGGAGGTCCTCAATCTTTATTTGTCCTTTAGAGGTCCTTGTTTTTGACCGGACCTGTCCCATGAAAGTGAAACTTGTAGCAAAGGATCAAGGAACCAGTACCGTCAGAGAGAGCCTGATGTTGCATTGTTGAGTTGTGCAGTTACATTTATGTCATTTCTCTAGCCATGGCCTAGGCTTGACTCCCTGGATGGTAGTCATTCTTTGTGCTAACCATAGCGCCCGCGGTTTGCAAAGTTTCACCTTGGCAGATCGCACGCACTGACTCGGGGCTTGAGGAGTCCACTGAACTCCGCTGTCCCATGTGTTGGTTTTCAAAGGGCGGCCCGATTTCAGTTGCGCCCCGCAGGGCTTGTCACGGATTTGTTTGGCTGCGCGTGCAGCCAGGAGTTCATGTGAAGGCTGGCCGGAGCCCACCGTGCCATGTTGCTAGGCTTCAAATGTGATTCTGGTCTGACGGATTCTGCGCTCCCAATGTCTGGCGGATTTATTGAATTGCTGCAAAGCCCAGGTACACATGAGGCCCACTACCCGCAAGCCTGGGCTTGAATTCAATTACGCCTGTCCTTTCTATCTTATTCAGCCATGCTTCTTTGTAAACCAACAAACAAACAAACAAACAAACAAACAAACAAACAAACAAGACTTGGGTGTCCGGCAGTGGGGCCCACTACCCACCGGGACCTTGAAAACGCTGGAGGAACTCGCGCCGGGACTTGAACTGGATCCACCCCAAGCAGGGCATCTTGGGCATGATCTCCCTTTCGCTGATGCGTCTCGGAATGCAAGGCCTAGGAGCTTTGCGAAGTATCCGAGGGCCGGCTTGAGAAAAGAAAAGCAGCCAGGGCTGTTCCATTTTGTGACCAAGTACTCTTGCTTCTGAGTTGCGTGGTTTGTTGCTTGTTCGAAACTCCTTGCGCTAAGTGGACATGCAGACCGTGGGGAGTAGTGATCACGTTGGGGTTTGGGACATTTGGGGACTCACTCGATTGCCACTAAAATCAGGAGGACAGCAGGTTGTCCTGAATGCCACCCTTGTTTTCCCCGCAAATGGGATCCACCTCACGCTCTACCAGAATCACGGACTGGGTCTTGATGTTGTTCTGTCTTTTGAGAAAATCAAGTGGAGTGCTCTGCGGGCAGTGCCCGCAGTTCGTTCCGGGTACCCGCATTGAGTTTGACGCAGGTACACAATCGGCACAAACAGGCTGACACAATTTCTTGGCGAATGGTGGCCCATGACCAGTGGGCGTTTCCAGGGGAACTTGAAGCACCATGGCCCCCCGCCCCTCCCGTGACCCGGCAGGAAGGGACATCGCCCAACTTCTTGTTCCCCTTGTTTACTTGTTTGTTTATGTATAAATACATACATATACTCAGTAAGGGAAGTAAATGACCCACCATCGTTTGGTGTAAAAGTGGGCTGGCGGAATCGATTCGCCGATCTCGAGGATCTTGCTGCTGGTCCACCTCAGAGATGACCTGATCTTTACTCAATGCATCCACTGTGAAGATGATCGGTTTTGCCGCTGGCCCCGATTCGGCGCTGCGGGTGGGTGGAAAATGGTGTGTGTGTTGAACAAGATCCTGCTGGCTTTGAAAGGGAACCGTTTGAATGGTGCGAAACCCGGGGTGGCTGCACGATGTTAGGAGGTTGGAGCAACTCGGTCCTGGTCGCCCTAGAATCCTTGACATAAAATTGAAAGCCACTCGCAACCAGTCAGTTTCCCTCATGTTTGTTCTTTTTGTGAGGAGTCAAAATGGGGGAGGGGGGGTTCTCCAGGGTTCCCTTTTTGGGGGGGTCTTACCGGGAAACCAAAAGGAAACCCGGAGGTGCCTATTTTAGCAAGCCGCTGGTTGATTCGAACTCCAGCGGTTGGTCTACTGATAAAGGAATCCAGCCACAAAAAGTCAAGATGTGTGCTTAGCAGGGTGTCAATATGTGACTGGGTGTGTCTTACATTAGGGAGACCCCAAAAATGGGGCTGGTTGCTTTTGGGAAAATGAAGGAGCAGCAAGCAGGCAAAAGCTAAAAGGCATTTTCGCTGGCAACACACAAAGGGGAAATCAGGAAGGGGGGAATGGGTATGGGTCAAAATTAAACCGCCATGGACCGCGCAAGTTTCAGTCCTTGTTTCCATTTACCGATCGGGTAACCCATTTTGAGGTTGCCCTATGTTTGACAAAACCACAGCCGAATATTTGGCGTCAAGAATCTGCTTGAGCCTTAGCAACAGCTACTCAGAAGGCCTGCCGGGCGCCCGATTGATGGAACAAGCCAAGATCGTCAGTCACAACGCATTCTTCACATTTCATGAAAATTGAATATGGTTTCGTTGTTTTTGTTTCCCCTTCTTGGTTTTGAAGAGAATCTATCACTATCACTACTGGTTGTTCTTGTCTATTTTTTCCAGCGGGCTGAAGCAAGTGGAAGCATTCGATTCAAGTCTAGCGATTCCCAAGGAAGAGGAAGCACAAGGACTTGCCGCATCTGGCAAACTGTCCCCCATTCAGGACCTGTCCCCCTACATAACTTCGAAGCTGGAAAAATCACTGATCCTGACAAGGGAAGCATCACTCGCTTGCTCATGATCCTTGGATCATCGCATGTCAAGCTCAGGAGCCATTTCGGGGGTGTTCAAACAAAGAAAAAACGCCCACGTGGGGAGTCCCTAGGGTCCGAGCGCCGGTCAAGCGCATGGGCATCGGATCGATCCGAGATTTGGAGAGCCCGTCCAGTCCGAAAAAAGACGGGCAGCGTGGAACCTCTCTGGGTTGAAAGGGAAAGCAAAAGGAAACCCACCCGTTTTGGGGGTGTCCCCTAAAGAGAGACACACCCAAGCTCCAGGTAGGCACTAAAGATTGTCTCACTGTGGTCGGGCAAATGCTGCACTGTTGTCACAACCATGTTGAGGGCTATCAAAACCAGCGAAGGTCATCATCTGCCTGGGCTTTGCGATCTCACCCATGAAGGTGCGTCTATACTTCACCTGCATGTTTACCCAGTTAAGGTTCAGTAGCCTAGGCCGCTCTCCACTTACAGGGTAAATTGCACTTGATAAGCCTCCACATGTGCCAATTGGAGAGTGGCTAGCCACCACTAGCTAAAAAGCTCCACTTACAACAGGGTCACTCCCCTACAGATGAGCCTCGAACACCCAAAAACACAAATTGTAGTTTGTAGAGGCAACTCCTTTTGGGTTTCAAAGGACCCCTTCCGGGGTCTACCCTTGCGGGGCTTACCTCCAGTGGTTGTGTGACCCGTGATCCACCGAGGTTTGGCCGCGCAGCCGGTGATTTACTGTGAGCTCTCAGATTGGGCGGCTCGCTCGAAATGTCGCCGTAGCGTTTGCATCGGTTTGGACGGGCGAACTAGGTTACCCACCCCCTTTATGGTACTTTCCCCCTTTTGGGGCGTCTCCTTTTGGAGGGTGCCAAATCTGTTGGTGAGTGGTGATTTGGGTTGAAACCTCGGGTCAAACCTGGGTAGATGAACCTCTGGTTCTTGAGGGGGTCAAATTGAAAACCAGCAAAGCTGCTTTTCCACAGTTAGCAATATGTTTGAATGCTCAGCCTTGCCTTCCGACAAGCCCCGGCGAACCTGCACGGAACCCTCCTGCAAGCCAGGGATACTAACCACGCTGCGAAGCTCCAGACTATCTAAGTACCCCTAGTCCATTATGTTGACCTCGCCTGAATCAGTCTGGCCGATTGACAGGTGGGTGCATCTCAAGTGAAGGATTCCCGCTGCAATGGGGTTGGAACCACCGGAAGATGGGGTGTGTTTCAGGGGGCGATGAAGTGGTCGGGACTTTCTCCCTTTTTTTTGCTCGGATCCATGTTCGAAATGACAAGCCTCATTCCCGAAGTTCTTATTTCAGTTTGACGCAATCCACGAATCTGAAGTCCCCTGAAGTCAGCAAGCAGCCAACCAATGCAAGAAAATGGAAGAATCGAAAACCCCAAACCCTATTGGCTGTTCCAAGTGGCTCGAGGAATCGGCTTTTGCCATTGCGGAGGCCCATAACCACCTGAGCGTAGGGGCTCATCTTGTGAAGCCACGCCAAGCAGGAGAGAACCCAAGTGCCAGAGATTTGTTGTGCGAGCTCAGGAGTGGGCCGCCCGCGCCCCAGAGCATGCAAGCGCGGTGATCGGGCACCCGGTACCCTGCCCACGTTGCCACGGAAGCCACCAGAAGGTCCTTAGAGGAACAAGGTCCGGTTTTACAGTAGGGTAGAGTACGGCTTTGCATATACCCACGGCTGAAACAAAGACAGATGGGTCCTTCTGAAGTTGTAACCATTCACAACCTTCGATGACCTCGTGGTGAAGCTTGCAGCCTGGCAAAAACCCGAAAGTGTCCCGCAGCTTCGCTGTGGATTTTGGGATCCGATGGTATGACTTCTTGGCTCGGAGTTCTCCAGGTTGCAGTGGTTCCAGCTGTGGGGGGAGGTGAGCTGAAATGGCTGCGAAGATCTTTCAGATTCCTCACTTCTTTTTGCGGTTGTGAAATCAAGAAGAGGATGGCGCGCTTTGCGGTCACCCAAAAGGACGTCCCCAAAGAAAAACTGGTTGACCTGGATTGGCATCCCCGTTTCGCCGGGGCTCCTGTTCTCCAGCTTCCATGTCGCTGGTTAAAACCAGTTTCCACTGGTTTTCCAAGTGGTTGTCCAGCGTTTGTTGTCCCATCGTGGTTTTTTTGAAGCTTGTGGTTTTTCCAGGTGGTGTTGCTGTGGTGTTTCCGGGGGCAAACCCCCACCCCCAGTCGCTCAGACCATGGCCGTTCTGTCGTCGCTGGACATCGCCTTCGTGATCATCGGGTCAATTCCGCTGATCGGTGCGTGTGCCTTGGGCTCGAAGAGTCGCTGAAGTTCAGCCCTCGGAGCTTAAAGGATTCTATGGGTATTGCCAGACTCAACCCATTTTCGCCTGGTTTGTCTAATGGGTGTCACCTGAAAGGTCTAGTTGACCTGCATTTCAACCTGCTGTCAGGGGGATTATGGGCATTGCCAGACTTAACCCAATTTCGCTGTTTCGTCTAAAGGGTGGCGGAAATTCCAGGGTGACATTGCCTTTTTGATCTTGTTGGTGATCAATCAGTTTCCCTTGCCAGCAATAGTTTGGCCCAGGTATGTGTGTCGGGGGGGGGGGGGGGTTAAAACTAGAGGCTCTTTGGGTATCCCCTTGAAAAGGCGACACAAGGTGGTCCCAAAAGGGACCATATTTTTCACAACGCCAGATTTGCTTGTTGAGGGGACCTGACCCTGTTCATGTTGCTTTAGAGTTTTTTGAGATGCTACCATATAATATGAGTAAGGAGGGGGGGCAAAGAAAGACGGCCCCCGTGCTTTTACATTGTGCCTTTTTTGCCAGGGAAGTCCATTTTGACTTGATTTGCTTGGACAACCCCTTGTCAAAATGAGGACTTGGGGACCCAAGAGTGTCCTCGGTGTTCTTTTTGGTTTTCCTAACCAACCTTGCGCTGTGCCCTGATTTTTTGTCCGGAGGCGAAGTGCTTCGAAAGGTGTCCCTAGAAGCTGAACCAAAGCTCTGAATATCCAACCAGCTTCCAGCGGTTCATCCCAAAAAAGAAAACCCGGTTCAAGGGATTTTCTATTGTCTGCCTGAACCTTGCCCCAAAGAAAACCTGGTTTCCTTTAGTGGAAAAGGAACGCTTGAGTTTCGGGGAGCCCGGATTAAACCTTGGCGCTAAATGGCCCAGAGGTGATGTCAAAAACAAGGAAACTTCGACAGGGGATGGGCGTTCTGCTTTAGGTAGGTAGGTAGGCAGGTAGCGGGGCGACCAATACACGACAAAAAGGAACAACAAGCATCGTTGGTTGCTTGATTGCTTGGTTGACCCCTTTTTGATACACATTAACATCGTTTAACAACTTGAGCCCCTCAAAAGAACCGCCCTAGGGGGAAGAGCTTCTCCTCGGGGGGGGTCATTTATCCCCCCCCCCAAAAAAAGAAAATACACAAATAACATTACTAATGAAGGAGCTGCAACGTAAACCCTGGACCACTTGCACCACTTGGCTCACTCGTCTCATGCTGTCAAGGCAGACAAATTCATGGAGAACTGATTGACAAATGCCTTTGAGCTGAGATGTATCATTCTCGAAACATTCCCAAACTACTGAGCAACCAAGAAGGCGTGTCCCGGCTATAGACGAGGGCACCAAGCAGGAATCATTAGCCCGAAAAGCGGCTAGTTCCAACGCCAGAGTGAGCTTAGACTCGGCGATGATTCACCCAAAGTTCGGTGTAAAATATATTAGTAATATGGTAATATTAATAGTTTATAATATATATATATACATGCTTTCGATTGACGGTAACCTTTTTGGGTTGCTAAAAGGGAACGTTTTGGCGGGCCCGCAATTTGACACAAGCCGATATTCGACAGGCAGACTAACAGCACAAGGGCAGCGAATCCGAATTGGGGACACCCAAGATTCATTGGGACCCGAGCCTCCGGGCTCTTTGAACTGATTGTAAGGCTCACGCAATCGTGGAATCTTCAAGCACATACTCTTTAGCCACATTTGGTTCGCCAGGATCAAAGATTTATTGTTTTGAGCCAAGTCGATTGTTTGTGGCTAGTGGCCTCCAGTCCCTTCCTTGCGAAGCTTTGGGGAATGGAGTTTAACTTGCTGGCGCCCAGCAGGGAATGACCCCTATAAACCATGCTGTGTGGTTTCTTTTTGAGAGGAATCCCTGGCTTCATTCCCTCATTCCCTACTGCAAGTAAACCCGACCTATAGCTTAGGAATTCCCTACTGCAAGTAAAGCCGACCTATAGCTTAGGCATCTACAAGTCCTGGCGGTGGCAACACGGGCCGGTGCCTAAGGTGACAGTCCTGAAAATGTAAACTTCCATTTGCTGAAATGAATATGATATGTTTTCATCTCCCCCTGTTGGTTTTCAAGGGAATCCATCACTGTTTGTTTGTTTTTGTTTTTTCGGGGCACTTGAGCAAATGGAGGTCAAGGCACCCAAATGACGCATCGACGGAATGTGGGAGTGATTTTGCTGATACCGTTTCACCTTGATAAAGAGGTTCTTGGGCTACCCCGAAATTTAAATGGGAAGCAGAAAACACCTTGCACCCAGGAGTGAGGCCCGCAAAAATGCCCTTTTCCAGTGATTCCAGAGTTGTTCCAAGCCTCTGATTCCAACCCGAAAAACCGGGTCTTCGGAGCAACCCCCTGAGTTGCCTTGGAAGGCAACCAACGGATTCACCCAAAAAGTGAAAGGAACAAGAGTGGCAACCTTCGCTGGAAACAAGGGGTCGGCAAGGGGAAGAAACCAAAGGCCCCCCGCCCCGGAACCCCTTCTGGGATCTTAGAAGAGGTTCTGAGAGCCTGTTTGATGGGTAGGGGGAGATTTCTCTAACTGCGTCTGGAGAATGATAGCAAATGTTGCAGATTGTGATTGGTTCTTTGGTGCTGTTGGCGGTGTTTAACGTCGCCCTTCGAGCAAGTTTGAAGTGAATTTTCTTTTGGTGGTGTTGAACACATTTAGATGTCGCCACTGGAAAGCCCTCCTCTCCCCGGCCTGCTCGTTTTCAAGGGTGCCCGCCCTTCCACCCACAAATGCCATGCCCCCCAAACGCTTGAAAAGGAATGGTGCAAACCAAGTTGCTACCTGCAACATTTGCGCTTTGCCGCCGGCCAGCGACACTAAGAGCCATGAAACTGGAAGGGATGGGAAGGCTGTCCACTTTCTTTGGTTTGCGAGAAACCGGATTGCCGCGCAGCACAAGGGAAATTCCGGGCGCCAGTTTCGTATGAGCCATTTGCACCAGTTGAACCATAGATTGGATGCCCAGTTGCCCAGCGGCGCCCTTCTTCCTTAGGGATTTTTGTGAACCCCCTCAAACTCAAACTCAACCAAAAAAATGAAAAAATATGAGGGATGCATCCGTTTCCCACGGCCCAGTGTGGCGTCTGAGGGATTCATCCATGCCAATTGCGTTGTCGTCTCCAGGGAGGAGTCAGCCCTTGGCTCTGACTTCGAAGCTCCCTGGTACGTCTTCTTCTCGGAGCGCTCGATCGCGCTCGATCCCATGCGTTCCACGAAACAGCGCGGTGCTCCGTGGCCTTTTTTGCGACGGAGAGCAGAGCCTTGTCGTCCTGCAACACCTTCGTGTGGGGGATTTGCAGCTCACACTGAAGGGAACTTAGAGCCATTTTGGAACAAAGCAATGATTTCTCGGGGTTATTAGTTGTCCCTTTTGAGTTAGTTCGGATTGGCTCTATATAAGCGGGAACCTCTACACCAACCAAAACCACGACCCGGGTCCATTGAGGGACACCTGGGGGGAAATCAATTTGTCCACTCTTCTATGATGTCAGGGCCTATCACACGCAATTCCCATGCGGGCGAATCCTCCTGAGATGAGGCGTATTGGGATGATCTACATCTGTTTGCCTCAATCTCCAAAGCCTTGAACTCTTGATCTCCAAGGCCCCCACGCAATTTGGTAGCTTGAATCATGAGCGGCGACCCCATGTTTGTGTCTTGGAGACTCCGGGCTGCAAAACAGAGTCTTCCACTTTCGGATGGTTTAGTTTCTCAGCGAGCTATGTCACATCTCTTTTTACATCCGCAATTGGAGATTATCTTGGGGTTCCTCAGGTGATTTGGACTCCGTGTCAAATGGGAGCCACACGACTGGATTGTTCTCGGCATGTGGACACGTCCCTTTGTTCATCGGCCAGTTCTGCTCGAGGCCTTGAAAGTTTGTCTCCCAATGGACTGTGGACAAAATCCTGCTGCTATGAAGCCCCTATGACATGGCTAAACCACCCGTTGAATTTCTTGGCTCGTTTCCATCCACAGTACTCCGGTCGAACATGGAACCTGGCTGAGTGGAAGACGAGTGTATGTTCCTGTCCATGGACGTCCGGGGGTTTCAAACCCAGTTGCCCAGTGGTGCCCTTGTTTCTCCTTGTTTTGAGAAGGGTTCCGATTCCTCTAAAGTCAACCAACCAAACAAAAACGGATGCGGATCCTTTTTTCCCGCGGAAATCCACTGGTTGCATCTGAGCAAACATCACCCAGGAAGCTTTGCTCCTCGGCTTAGCTTCGCTTCGCGCAGGAGTTCTGGGTGAAGCGACACCTGGGCTACATCAAGGAAGTGCGGCAGGCAGATCTGACTCCCGGAGGGTCAATGTTTCAGGACCCCGAAAGGGTTCCAGGGGTCCTGGGCTGTTGGGGATACCTTGTGCTTGTTAGTAGGCTTCCTACAAAAGTAGAATAAACAGAAGAAAGGCGTCCAATCCTTGTTTTTCTACCAGGGACAGTGGACAACTGGCATCTTGTTTGGGCACGATCAATTGGAAGCATCATGTTTATCCAATTGAAGAGGACACCCAAAAAGGGACGTTTACTTTTTGGTCCAAACCCTCTATTCAACAGGTTTTGGTTCGGGGGTTGCAGCCGAGGGATCCAATGTCCCCTGAAAAGGTGCCTTTTTCACCTCAACCTGTGGGGAAGGCCAATTCAAAGGGAGCGGAAGCTCGGGTGATGTTTGAAGGGTACGAAAATAGCTTGGAGCCCTGAAAAATGACAGCGTGCTTTTGGGTTCCGCCGGGCTCCGCGTTGAACCATGAAATCCAGCTCCCTACACGCGCCACGCAAGCGTCAGACGTTGAATTTGATTGAATTCATCATGCGGACGTGAGTCTGTTTTGCCTTTGAAGGTTGATGAATCTCCCACGTTCACTGTGTTTGGTATATGTTTTAGTTGGTTGCTTTCTTGGATTTCTTGTTAATTTGTTGGTGGGCTGCAAAAGAAAAGTATGCTGGAGGTTTCAGTCTTGTCACCGATTGCGTCTGAGCAAAGAGCAGACGACTATTTGGTTGTTGCTTTCTTCGGGGCAATTTGAGATAGTGATTGATAAATGGAGAGCAAGTAGACCTGTTGTTGTTTTGTTTTGTTTGTTTGCGGAAATGATTCCCTTACCGAAAAGCTACCAGGCAGGCTAGGAGATGCATCAGAACAAATTGGGGCCGAAAAAGTCCGAGATGTTTTCCAGGATAAGAACCAGTCTTTGCGGCTGGCATTGTTTGAGCTTGATGCATCCAACCTGCTCCATACTCCAGTCCCAGCTGACCTGAGGTCCCAAACAGCCAAGTTATGTACAACACTCTGTATTTAAAAGATGCAACCCAGTAGAATTTGCACGGGGGTTGTACAGGAAACATGCAGGAAGGTAATAACATGGTTTACTTAAGGGTAGGGAATAGATAAAAGTTTTGCATCCAGGGCCACCTCAAAGAAGTACTAAAGTCTAAACAATACTGGGCCAGCTCAAAAGAATACTAAACCAAGACTAAACCCATTCCTAACAGACCTGGGCCAGCGCTAAGGAATACTAAACAAATACTAAGTTATTTCTAAACAGTACTGAGCCAGCTCCAAGGAATACTACTCCAATTCTCAACCAGTTTCAATCAGCATTGAGCCAGTATACGTGAATACCAAACCCATACTTCACCAGTGCAGTACCTACTGTAAGACTACTTGGCCCCCCCCCCACAATTTAGTTGGGGGAGGCCTTTCCTCATCACAACCCAACATAGCTGTATCCAGGCGCTTTTTGCTGGTAAGTTGCATCCAGCAAGAAACCACTCCCATTGGCAGGCAGGACCAGATGGCAGAGTTCCTGTGACGCGAGAAATTGGGGGACAAGTTGAGCCGAGCTTTGAAGTTGTAGATTTGATTTGATTCGGCTCGGTTCCCTTGACTTCATGGGTCTCCTTGGGCAGGGCGCATGGCAGGGCCTTGAACTGGAGGTAGGTCTAAGATGCTGCACCCACCTAAGGGGCCAATCGCTTCCTCAAGTACTCCAACTGGACCATGCACCGAGTTGTTTTGGGGGAGAGAGCTTGTTAACACACCGTGCAGTGTGAGCAAAACAAAGTAAAGCCCACAAATCCTTGGATTCAATGGTAATTTGCTTCGCAGACTCAAGAAGCACCATAGGAACCCTTTTTTGTTTCTGTGGCCGCAACATGTTGCGTCAAGGGGAGGGTTAGCCAGGAAGCTCACAAAGTACCTTTTGTTTCCATCGCCACTCGCTTTTCCGGCATGAGACTGCTTGAGAGACTTGATATTGTCCCCGGCTAACACCCCCCCCCGTCCGTGGACCCAACGTGTTGCTTGGAGTTCGCCTGGTGCCAGGCGGTTCCGGAGTTCGAGCACGCGTACAAGAGCAAGCATCTGGAGGATGAGGCCATGAGCAAGGACGGGACCGGGTTTTTTGGCACTGACATGTGTTCTTTTGATTTCTTAGTTGCCCAGTGGTGCCCTTTTTGTCTCTTTTTTTGAGAAGGGTTCCCTTTAAACTTAACCAACCAAAAAGCGGTTGCCCTTGATTCGCCTGGCCACTGGGCATCTGAGTTGTTCTGGTTGCTGTGTTGTCTTGTTTTCAGTTTGTTCCTTCTTGTTTGGGGCATGAACGTTGTTGCGTTGCGCCGTATCGTGTGGACCTGTGGGTTTGCAGTATTGCTTGCTTGTGTCGTGTCATGCCGTGTAGTGTGCCGTTATGTTGGAGTGTGTGGGTGTTTGCTTGGTTGCTTGCTTTGCTTTGCCTTGCCTTGCCTTGCCTTGCCTTGCCTTGCCTTGCCTTGCCTTGCCTTGCCTTGCCTTGCCTTGCCTTGCCTTGCCTTGCCTTGCCTTGCCTGCTTGCTTGCTTGCTTGCTTGCTTGCTTGCTTGCTTGCTTGCTTGCTTGCTTGCTTGCTCGTGTGTTGGCTTGCTCGTGTGTTGGCTTGCTCGTGTGTTGGCTTGCTCGTGTGTTGGCTTGCTCGTGTGTTGGCTTGCTCGTGTGTTGGCTTGCTTGCTTGCTTGCTTGCTTGCTTGCTTGCTTGCTTGCTTGCTTGCTTGCTTGCTTGCTTGCTCGTGTGTTGGCTTGCTTGCTTGCTTGCTTGCTTGCTTGCTTGCTTGCTTGCTTGCTTGCTTGCTTGCTTGCTTGCTTGCTTGCTTGCTTGCTTGCTTGCTTGCTGGCTGCTGCTTGGCTGCTTGCTTGTTGCTTGCTTGCTTGCTTGCTTGCTTGCTTGCTTGCTTGCTTGCTTGCTTGCTTGCTTTTGCTTGCTTGCTTTTGCTTGCTTGCTGCTTTTGCTTGCTTGCTTGCTTGCTTGCTTGCTTGCTTGCTTGCTTGCTTGCTTGCTTGCTTGCTTGCTTGCTTGCTTGCTTGCTTGCTTGCTTGCTTGCTTGCTTGCTTGCTTGCTTGCTTGCTTGCTTGCTTGCTTGCTTGCTTGCTTGCTTGCTTGCTTGCTTGCTTGCGTGTGCTTGCTTGCTTGCTTGCTTGCTTGCTTGCTTGCTTGCTTGCTTGCTTGCTTGCTTGCTTGCTTGCTTGCTTGCGTTTGCTTGCTTGCTTGCTTGCTTGCTTGCTTGCTTGCTTGCTTGCTTGCTTGCTTGCTTGCTTGCTTGCTTGCTTGCTTGCTTGCTTGCTTGCTTGCTTGCTTGCTTGCTTGCTTGCTTGCTTGCTTGCTTGCTTGCTTGCTTGCTTGCTTGCTTGCTTGCTTGCTTGCTCGTGTGTTGGCTTGCTTGCTTGCTTGCTTGCTTGCTTGCTTGCTTGCTTGCTTGCTTGCTTGCTTGCTTGCTTGCTTGCTCGTGTGTTTGCTTGCTTGCTTGCTTGCTTGCTTGCTTGCTTGCTTGCTTGCTTGCTTGCTTGCTTGCTTGCTTGCTTGCTAGCTTGCTTGCTTGCTTGCTTGCTGGCTGGCTGGCTTGCTTGCTTGCTTGCTTGCTTGCTTGCTTGCTTGCTTGCTTGCTTGCTTGCTTGCTGCTTGCGTGCGTGCGTGCGTGCGTGCGTGCGTGCTTGCTTGCTTGCTTGCTTGCTTGCTTGCTTGCTTGCTTGCTTGCTTGCTTGCTTGCTTGCTTGCTTGCTTGCTTGCTAGTGTGTTGGCTTGCTTGCTTGCTTGCTTGCTTGCTTGCTTGCTTGCTTGCTTGCTTGCTTGCTTGCTTGCTTGCTTGCTTGCTTGCTTGCTTGCTTGCTTGCTTGCTTGCTTGCTTGCTTGCTTGCTTGCTTGCTTGCTTGCTTGCTTGCTTGGCTTGCTTTCTTGCTTACTGGCTTGCTTGCTTGCTTGGCTTCCTTGGCTTGGCTTGCTTGCTTGTTTGCTTGCTTGCTTGGCTTGCTTGCTTGGCTTGCTTGCTTGCTGGCTTGCTTGGCTTGCTTGGCTTGCTTGGCTTGCTTGGCTTCCTTGCTTGCTTGCTTGGCTTGCTTGGCTTGCTTGGCTTGCTTGCTTGCTTGCTTGCTTGCTTGGCTTGCTTGGTTTACTTGCTTGCTTGCTTGCTTGCTGGCTTGCTTGCTTGCTTGCTTGCTTGCTTGGCTTGCTTGCTTGGCTTGCTTGCTTGCTTGCTTGCTGGCTTGCTTGCTTGCTTGCTTGGCTTCCTTGGCTTGGCTTGCTTGCTTGCTTGTTTGCTTGCTTGCTTGTTTGCTTGCTTGCTTGGCTTGCTTGCTTGGCTTGCTTGCTTGCTTGCTGGCTTGCTTGGCTTGCTTGCTTGGCTTGCTTGCTTGGCTTCCTTGCTTGCTTGCTTGGCTTGCTTGGCTTGCTTGGCTTGCTTGCTTGCTGGCTTGCTTGCTTGCTTGGCTTGCTTGCTTGGCTTCCTTGCTTGCTTGCTTGGCTTGCTTGGCTTGCTTGGCTTGCTTGGCTTGCTGGCTTGCTTGCTTGGCTTGCTTGCTTGCTTGGCTTGCTTGCTTGCTTGTTTGCTTGCTTGGCTTCCTTGGCTTGGCTGGCTTGCTTGCTTGCTTGGCTTCCTTGGCTTGGCTTGCTTTCTTGTTTGTTTGCTTGCTTGCTTGGCTTGCTTGCTTGCTTGGCTTGCTTGCTTGCTTGCTGGCTTGCTTGGCTTGCTTGCTTGGCTTGCTTGCTTGGCTTCCTTGCTTGCTTGCTTGGCTTGCTTGGCTTGCTTGGCTTGCTTGCTTGCTGGCTTGCTTGCTTGCTTGGCTTGCTTGCTTGGCTTCCTTGCTTGCTTGCTTGGCTTGCTTGGCTTGCTTGGCTTGCTTGGCTTGCTGGCTTGCTTGCTTGGCTTGCTTGCTTGCTTGGCTTGCTTGCTTGCTTGTTTGCTTGCTTGGCTTCCTTGGCTTGGCTGGCTTGCTTGCTTGCTTGGCTTCCTTGGCTTGGCTTG